>MKEJ01105699.1:0-13195 GCA_001753735.1 Embelia ribes
ATAACAAATTTTTGAACAGATGCACTTGGTAAAAAACTAAAATGTAAATTGAGTTAGATTTTTACAGTTTAAGTAGTGTGAAGTATGTTAAGAGATAAGAATCTTAACCTTTAGTACTTAATTACTCTTAACTAAAATTCTCTTTTGAAGTTGGCTAGTAAAAAGCAAAACCCGGTTGCCAAAGATGTTTTGCTTGTAAACAAAATTTCATTAACTTGGAAAATTCATAGTGATATCTATCATCCAATCAATGATCTAGTGATCATAGTCGCTATTTTCTTTGCTGGCTTCTCAAATTTGTGTCATATCACAGGGTTATATAAATGAAGAGAAAATTCAATCCTTCAATATACCTTGTTTTTATCCATCATTAGAGTTGCTAGAGACGATAATTCAAAAGAATAATTGTTTCACAATCGAAAGGATCAGTCTACTGCCAAATATTTGGGATCACATTTCAGTCAGCCCGAAGATGTCTTCATCGATAGTTCGAAGTGTGTACGAGGGGCTACTGCAAGAGCATTTTGGGAGTGAAATTATGAACCAATTATTTGATATTCTGACATTAAAAGAAGAGCAACATGCTTCGGCACATAAGGACAACCTTGCATCTATGCATGCAAATATATCCGTGATCCTGAAACGAAAATCTTCTAGATTGGCTTAATCGATGCGGCTCAAAGATATTTGCACACGTCTTGTATTACTTTTAAGATGCTTCTGTTGGTTTTTTTTTTTTTTTTCTCTTTCTGAACTTTTGCGTACTGAAACTTCCTTTTGGTTAATTTTGTGTAAAACTAAGGGGTAATTGTTTGTTTATGGGGTTTGCCTCAGGTCATATTCTATCATCCTGCTGTGTATTTGATTGTGGAATTTGCTAAAATAAACCTTGATTTTTCTCCACTTCTTGTGTCATCATCTGCAATGATTAAATTACTACTTTCAAATGTGCATCAATTGCATCTTGTTTCTTCTTTGACAACTGCAATTTCTTCTGAATATACATTATATTTTTTGATAAATTTTTTTTTCCTCTGCCCGCTCATTGGCGGACAAGGAAAAGGAACACCTGGATCCGTATTCGGCCCCTTCAAAGTTTAAACTCTATGAATTTTATTCACTTTGACATTTCTAGATGTAAAGAGATATTACTTGAGTTGGAGAATTCATAGAAGAATTGAAAAAGGAGATGGTTATGCAGGAAATGAGAAAAAAATTTAGTTGAATTAAAATTCCACCTTCGTTGTGCAAATTGTGGATGTGAAACTAAAAAATTTATTTCCTGAAAAAGAAGCAAGAGTAAGCAATTTATTTAAGATAAAATCTTTGTCTACACTTTTGCGACATAAGATATGATACACGTGAAAGTTGTTATCCTTTTGACAATTTGTAGCTAAAAAATAATAATTTCTATTATTTAGTACCCATTAGGGGACAATTTTGGTGGGTGGATCAAGGAAATTACAGACAACTTTTTTTTTTTTTTAACAACTAAAATGCTTAAACTTTCTATATTTGTAATTATATAGTATGTCAGAAACTTTCCTCGTGACTGTAGTTTAAGACAGAAAAAGTACATGTTTATTTAATCACCAGTAAAAACCCAGCCTTGGTTTGGTTAAACAAAGAAACATTTTATTGGCACCAATGCAACTATACACTGTTTGGATCTCTAAAAAATAGGAAGTTTCTACGTACATGGAGTTGGTTTGGATCAATTGAAATAATATGATGTGATTTTCGTATTGCCAAAGACTAATACTATTACTACTACTCATTTTAAACAGAGATCACCAAATGCTATCTTGATATAACCTAAATTTTCATAGCCCATAAGAAGTAGCAATGAGTAGAGGAACTTGTAGCCATCTCAAAAACTACGGGACCAGGGCAATGTTGATAAATCAAGTATAAAAAATTGAAATAGTAGTAGGAATGATAAACTGAAGCACGAGATGAATAAAATGGGGAGCTTGTCGGTACAAATTACGATTTTACTTCTATGTTAGTATGACCCTCTTATATACTTCGCATCTATAATAATATACTTTTAACACTCTCTAATGTCAAATTTCCACACTCAAACCTGGTGTCACTAAAGAACTGACCCAAATTTTGGCTACCACTTGGCGGAATCTACAAATTTTTTCAGGAAGGGCCGCCTATAGACGGAATCTAAAATTTTCAATTTTTGTATGGATATTTCGGATAAATTTTTTTGATGTGGAAATATTGAAAAAAAACGTAAACTAGAAAACCAAAACACAAATAACTCATTTTGTCTACAGTTTTTTTTCTCACTTTAACCACCACCTCTTTGATTCAATATAATCTATCCTGCTTATCTCTGCACTCCTTTTTATTTTTTTCCTTTGAGATATACATTCCGCAACCATCATCTTCTTCGAGGGCGGAAACATGGTACATAAATATATATTTATGGGGTAAGTCAAATTTACGTACAAAAAAATTACACTAAAAATGTGACATTAAAATTAGAAAGAAAAAGTTGTATACTAAAAAATTTGGCCCAAAAAAATTAGGGCTCCGGCCCCGTTCTCTTCCATCCCACATTCCCTCTCTAATTTTAGAAGAAATAAGGTTCAATTGGATTTAAGATAAAAAAAAAAAATTAGTCCATTGTCCAACTAGAGAGAGAAATTGGTTTAATTCAATCCAAATCCAAACCAAAATATATTTCAACCAAACTAAATTAAATCCAAAATATTTGCAACCAAATCCAAACTTAGACTAAATCAAAATAAATAAAATTATTAACCAAACCAACTCAACTCAACCAATTTCTATTTTCAATGTAATATAAGTTTCTTTAGTAGTTTAATGAGAAAGAAACCTATTAAGCTATTACATATTATTAGGGATGGCAACGGGACGGGACGGGAGCGGGTTTTACCTTCCTCGACCCCGCCCCACCCCTCTTCGGGGGCGGATTTTGCCTTCCCCATCCCCACCCTAGCGGGGGTTGGGTTTTCCCGCAGATCCCCGCCCCCGTCAATAAATAACCAAATTTAAAAAATTATTTGTTTTAATTAAAATAAACAACTCAAAAATTGTATTTTCAAAAAATAAAATGAAACCTTTACATAATTAAAACAATCAACCATAAATTGGAACTTAGTTTTCTTTCAACTACAAATTAAAAAGAAACTAATGCTTTAGAAACACTTTGTTATGCTTCAAATAACACTCATAGTATCAAAACACCATAATAAAAACACAATCAAATGTTCTGTAATTTAAAAAAAAAATACACTTTTATACATAATGGAATCTTTCAATTAAAACAAATCCAATACCCTACATAGATAAGTGAGAATATTATTATAATTATGTAAACAACCGGACGGGGTCGCAGTCAGGACGGGTATCTATATTCCCATTCCCGCCCTTGTCAAAGTCAGGGTCAGGTTTTCACCATCAAAGTCGGGGCGGGGTTGGGTAGGTACCCACGGGTTCGGGTCTCATTGCTATGCCTACATATTATGGATTGCATCAAACCAAACCAAAAACCAAACCAATCCAATCCAAATACCAATTATTAGATTTATGATTAGATCCAAATCCAAACCAAACTTATTTTAAATCCAATTTTAATTCAACCCAAATATATTTAGTTTTTTGAATTGCAACCCCAAATCCAAATCCAATTGATATTCTAAGGCTCCATTTGGTGTAAAGATTTCTCATGGAAAAATGTGACAGAAAGGAAAATCTCTTTACAAAAAATCATGGATTCAAACGACATTTTTCTTTTCTGTCACATTTTCCTTCAAGAAATCCTTGCACCAAATGCACCATTAGTGTTTTAATTGGGAGAACCCAAATAATACCACCTAGACCTGCCAAAAGCCTGCCAGGCATATTTAGTTTTAAAACGATCCAAGCAGAAATAAAGGGCTTAGTGCAAACAGTTTACAACTCAGATCACAGATACTCGAATAAATCAATAATGCGATAGTACTGAAGCATCAGGTATACTTCATAATCAATTGCAAAAAATAATCCCACCAGATCCAAAATTTTAGTTACCTGAATCTTAGATGGCATTAGTTTGTTGTTACAGAAAAAAAGAGCATGATCCAGCACTTTGTACACAATTCCATTTATGCAGCAAGAAGAATAATTCGTCTTCTCATCAGTAACTTGAGCGACATCACCAATCCAATCTACGACATTTGAGCAATCTGATGAAGATCTAGCATGATTACCAACATGATTCTCAACAAGCTCCAAACGTGCAACTCCTTTCTTTTCTTGTTTAAAGTCAACACTCAGATTGCCATCATGAGATCTGCTAATATTGAAGTTCTCCAAATTCTTAAGAGCAGGGTGGCTATCAGGACATGGCTTTGAGGGAATACCATCACTGCATGGAGAAATTTTCAAGCAATTATGTTGACCATTGCCACAAGATTGCATGTGATCCAACACCTTGGTAACAGTCTCTGATGGTTTTGGAGGGATCTTCCCTTCTAATTCAGAACCCAGCTTCTCCTCATGAGATATTTCAACTGATGATCTGGAAGTTGTTGCAACATTCAGGATGGCATGCTCACTTTGACAACTTCCAGTATGACTTTCGTCGGTCGTATTATGTCTATTTACTGAGCTATCAGTTCCTTGCACTGCTCTTGCATTTGGTGGATTGAAATTAGAGGCAGAGTTACTAACATTCGTGCTGCCAGCAGGAGAACATTGTAACCCACTGCTTCCATTTGCCATTACTTTCTGCTGATTAGCCTTGTCATTTGAAATTCCTGCCTTTTTCTCTGGAGTTGGCATTGCTGGTTTTGGTGCAGTGATATTTCTTGTCACACGACCATATTTAGGGGGTAAAGGTTTCCCATCAGTTAATGCCAAGCACTTGAAGCAGTGCCACTCACTTCTGGCGATTGTTTTTAAATCTTGAGTCTGGAGGCATTTCATGTGATAACCATTCTCACAAGCATCACATACAAGTACATTTTCGACCTCAACAATGGCCATCTTGCACACTTGACAAGTCACAGTCTTGTTCATGTAATCTCTCGACGGAGGGTTCCAAGCAGAGCGTTTCAGAATATATTGTTGCAAAAATTTCTGAACAATTTTACTGATTTCACTGTGGTTGTTGTTGGGCAATGAAGTTTGAACAACATTTGTCCTTTGCAAGTGTTGATTCTTAGTAGGTTGAAGTCCAGACGTAATCTGAGTGATCAATGGCCTAGGACCTGCTGCCTGTGAAGCCATTCTTGATGTGGGCATATGGGTCGCGCCTTCAACCTTGACAGTACCCTGAAGTTTAACCAGATTTTGTGGCAGCACTTTGTTATGAGCTCCAGGTTTAGCTAAAGAAGCAGATTGAATATGTTGAGACAAAGCTGGTCGCACATGACCTCCGGGGACATTTGCTGATAATAAAAGGAACATAATTGAAAGAATGGAAACATAAGAAAGGTAAGACTTATAAGCATGATTGCTTCATCAGAACCATAAAAAAGGCATAAGGTGGCTTATCAAGGTCGCTTCTTCAAAGACTTAATAGCAAGGTGTATCTTAGAACCATGGCATAACACATGGAGAACGGTAAATGCACGACTATACAACAATGCTGGACATAAGATATCATTCAACTGATCTCATAAACTTCTGTGAGATGCTATCAAAATAAATATTTTATGCACGGTAAGCACAGAAAAAGAAGAGATACCTTGCATTTGTGGCATATAACCATTTGGTCTCTGGTCCAACCTAAACGAAGGTCTTTCAACTGTAGACAATAACGGGGATGAAACTTTCCCAGGAAGACTGTTAGGCAATCCACTGGAAACCATAGGCTTTCTCACTTCACCGGCAGATAACTGATAAGGCAAAGAAACTGAATTTGCAGCAGGAGTATGAACTGGGGGTGAAATGGGACGGAAAACCCCAGAAGGAACAGGTGCAGGTTTTGCTTTATCTGAAGGAAACATTTTAGTAGTATCTGCTTTTCCATGATTTTCAGATACTGCACTCATGTTTGTTTGCAACCCATGAGATGATTGAGTTGCAGAATGCAAAGAGCTTGCTTCCGATCTTTCAAACTAAGAAGCAAGGAAGAATAACATCATATAGTACTTAGAAACGAAGACAAAGGTAAAAAGTATAGTTGTCACAGCTGAGAAATAATAAGTTCGACGATTTCACCCATGAGAACAAAATAAGAACACTAGTCATCAAAAGAAAAAAAGGCCACATGTTCCAATAACTTTCAAATAGCCATTTAACAGAAACTTCAAAAAAAAAAAGAAAAAGAGGCCCTGTCTGTTCAGGTGTTAGTTATTTGTGCCCTTGAACATCATGCATTGATTAAAATGATGTACATGTTGAGTGAAATGCCTTTTTATTGCACAACGTTTCTAACCGAACCAACAGAACCTAATTTCCCACTCACTACCCATGAAGGAAACACAGAAATTACAAACAGCAAGGAATGAAGTACATAGTACTTGTAGCAGCAACTTCAGAGCTTGCTCAAAAAGCCACCCATTCTATCACTTCTCATCTCAACAATGGTAAAAAGCTTATGTTTGGCTCAGAACAGTTTAGCTTAATCAAACTCCTCGTCACAACTAACACTTGACTAAAACTTTTAGGTTGTGTTCGGATTTAGCACTTTCATCTGTAACGATTTGGGATAGATTTTTAACAACGTGTTGCCCATGTAGGGCCTATATGAAGCTAATAAATCCACGAAATGATTTGATATGCACATAACACGAGAATATCAAATACATGTTAGTACACAAAAACTAATAAAATCAAACCCGCAATGTCAAAACCTAATGCAATGCAGATATTGATTTGAAAATACAGTCTAACCGTCTCCAAGTTACAAACGAATATTGAAAAATCCCCTTAGGCGTCAAATCCTCGTATTTCCAAACGAACCCTAACACACTTACATGAGAACACCGTAAAGTTGGGCAATACAACATTTTACAGAAGTCCAGAAAACCCACCTTCAGCTTAGTGTATTCCAACTTCTCGGCAATCGAGAGCTTAGCCGGAGGACGGAACCCTAACCCCCTCTGCTCCCTCACTTTATCAATCCCTAGATCCTCCATCACTGCCCTGAATGCATTCACAGGAAAAACCTCCCTCGGCGAAAACCCCCCACACACCTCAACCAACTTCTCCCTCGCCTCTGCCATCATTGCCTTCTCGGCCGCGGTGGGCCCTCCCCCTCCCCTCATCTCCACCATTGCCGCCAGGGCTAGGGTTAGCTCCGCCACATCCCTCACATCCCTGGCCTTCTTCCGCCGTGGCTCCCCCAAATCACCGTCGCCGGCGCTCTCCGGCGGCCTCTTGGTCGCCTCCTCCATGAACGAGCGGCTGAGATTATCCTGAGAAAACTGCAGAAGAGAGAGAGGTGAGTCGCCATGGGGAGGGGAGAAACCCTAGAGAGAGAGGGGGGGAGAAAGTTAGAGAGGCGTTTTTTATGACATTATAAATCGGTTAATTATATACCTTTGTTGCGCGGGTAATTGGAGATACCGTTTACAAATAATTGATATATATATATATATATATATATATATGTATGTGATGGTTCATATATATAAAAATGAACATACGGCTCATTTATTCAAAGTTGCATAGAAAATAAGCCATATTATTAAAAGTAATGTTACACGTAGCTATAAAATTTATCTAATTTTCATACTATCTGATATGCCAACTAGAATGTTAACCCTAATTATAAATGTAATATATTTTGATTATGTGGATGAAAGTTAAGTTGCACTCTAGTCAATTATAAACATTTTGACAGTGTGAGAGGAGGAGCAGATTGTATCTTTGACTTTTGTAATGAATTGAAAAAGTAAAAAATCATTGTTCCCTCATGGCAACCTAAAACGACGCCGTCTAAGCAATCATCAACTCCCACCTCCATTGAAGTGGAACACAACTCTGAGTCTCTGATGATGAACTCCTCCCTCTCTCTCTCTCTTTCTCTCTCATTTGTTTTTAAACTCATCTCTCCAGCATCAGCATTCTCTCTCTCTCTCTCTCTCTCTCTCTCCCTCTCTCCAGTTTAAAGTGATCCATAGTTGCTTTTTATTTTATTTAGCTTTTACTTGCAGCTTTTTTCCGTCCATCTATAGAGTTGGAATCAGTTAATCCAAACTTGTATCTATCTATCTATGTATGTATAATTTAGAGATATAATAATGTATATAAACTGAAAGATAAGATTTGGCCAGTTTGGATCTGCTTCAATCTGTGGTTGTCATCTTCTTCACTTCCCCCTAGGTATGAAATGGATCTCTCTCTCTCTCTCTACCCATTTCATTTCTAAATTTTGATACTACTATTTAGAGCTCTTTGTTGCTTCTTTCTATACACAAACAATGTACTAGTATTACTCAATTTTTGTTTGTTGTTTAGATCAATTTAACCCATCTATCAATCTATATTTGGTCCATGATTTTGTATGTACTACTACTATTTAGTATTATGCCAATCATTTGCACTAGTTGCTCTGTGGAGAATACTCCACATTTTCTAACTATCAGATCTATAAATACAAGATACAAATTTTGAACTTTATCTCCATACGAACTCAAACACTGCTTATCATCTCGAACTTGATCCCTTGTTAACATTAGTGTATATTGTCCTCTAATTCCCACTTTCAATTACTTTCAGCTCTTCTTTTACCACAGCCCTATTCCCCTTTCTATTTTTCGTTTCATTAGGCTTCCTGCATAATGTTCTCATCCAAATTTACATACTACCTTAGTATTACAATCTAAATTATTACATATGATTTTTGCTCAAATTTCAGCATTTGGAGATTTCCATTCAACTGTTCAAATTATGGCATCAAGACCATTCAAGGCGACTCGGTCGGCTTTGTCGGTATCCTCGGACGTCTCCGATTCCCAACAAAGCAGGCCTCCCCTGCCCCCCACCGTGACATTTGCTCGAAGAACCTCTTCGGGCAGATACATTAACTACTCGAGAGATGACCTCGACAGTGAGCTCGGGAGTGGCGAGTTCCCAAACTACACGGTCCACATTCCGCTTACGCCTGACAACCAGCCGATGGATCAGATCTCACAGCGGGTCGAGGAGCAATACGTATCTAATTCGCTCTTTACGGGTGGGTTCAACAGTGTTACGCGGGCCCATCTCATGGATAAGGTGACCGATTCGGAGGTGAACCATCCACAAATGGCCGGTGCCAAAGGATCCTCGTGTGGGATACCCGGATGTGATTCCAAGGTGATGAGTGACGAGCGTGGCGTGGATATTCTTCCTTGTGAGTGCGACTTCAAGATTTGTCGAGATTGCTACTTGGACTCGGTCAAGACTGGGGATGGGACCTGCCCTGGGTGTAAAGAGCAGTACAAGAACGCAGATTTGGATGAGGTGGCAGAGAATGGGCAGCCCCTCCCCCTCCCGCTGCCACCGGAGATGTCGAGGATGCAGAAGAGGCTGTCACTAATGAAGTCAACAAAGTCGATGCTGGTGAGGAGCCAGACTGGAGATTGGGATCACAACAGGTGGCTGTTTGAGACTAGGGGCACCTATGGCTATGGCAATGCTATATGGCCCAAGGGATCAGGATTGTCAAACGGGAATGAGAATGAGGTAGCTGAGCCTCCGGAATTGATAAACAGACCATGGAAGCCGCTCACACGCAAATTAAAGATACCCGCTGCAATTATCAGCCCTTATCGGTCTGATTCATCAACTCTCACCTTTTTCATCCAGGATTAAGAGCTAATGATGATTCAAATGTATATATTTGAGTATGTGGAACTGGAATTCTTCCATTTAGTACTAACAATTGCCATAATTATAGGTGGTATCTTCTTGGTCTTAGTATTCGATAAGCTAAAAAAATGTCAGAGAAATGAAGCGATAGAATTTGTGGCATGGTGAAATAGATATATCCATACTTCGTTAGTTACATTTAGTTTATATATTTTTTTCCATGCATACTAGAAATTGTTCTAGATAAATGTCCAACTAGCATTTTTATCACAATTGTAGTCTCTCCCAAAACAATTATTTGTAGCCTTCCGTTGTAGTCATGTTGTTGTAAGCCAATCCTGTTTGTTATAGAAGATGGAAGTTGCATATTGTTTATTATTGAGGCATTTATGTGATATAAGTAAAGTCACTTTTGGAAGCCATCTTGAAAGTCGGTGACTTGTTGGTAGAACAGTTCATTTTTCTGGGGATAGTATAGTGATTTGGACTTGGCATGTTCCTCAATATTCTTAGTTCTGATTGATCTTTTTCATGTAAATGATGGTACTAATTATCTATCACATTCGATTGTTTGTTGTAACTTTTCTTTCAGGCTTCTGGTTGTCATTCGTATGGCTGTCCTTGGACTGTTCTTGACATGGAGGGTCAAGCACCCGAACAATGACGCAATCTGGTTATGGGGGATGTCTGTCGTCTGCGAAATATGGTTTGCTTTCTCATGGATTCTTGACCAACTGCCCAAGTTGTGTCCCGTGAACCGTGCTACGGATCTCAATGTCTTGAAAGAAAAGTTTGAAATGCCTTCCATCAACAACCCCACTGGGAAATCCGACCTCCCGGGTATAGACGTGTTTGTCTCTACTGCAGATCCGGAGAAAGAACCTCCTCTTGTCACCGCGAATACAATCTTGTCTATTCTAGCTGCTGATTATCCTGTTGAGAAGCTGGCTTGCTATGTCTCTGATGATGGAGGAGCGCTTTTAACATTTGAGGCCATGGCAGAAGCAGCAAGCTTTGCTAATATGTGGGTTCCATTTTGCCGCAAACATAACATTGAGCCCAGGAATCCGGAATCTTACTTCAGCCTAAAAAAGGATCCTTACAAGAACAAGGTGAAGACGGACTTTGTCAAAGATCGTAGACGGCTAAAACGAGAGTACGATGAATTTAAGGTCCGTATCAATGGGCTACCCGATTCGATACGCCGCCGTTCAGATGCATATCATGCTCGGGAGGAAATAAAGGCCATGAAACAACAGAGGCAAAAAACAGATGACGAGCCTGCTGAAAATATCAAGATCCCCAAAGCCACTTGGATGGCCGATGGAACCCATTGGCCTGGGACTTGGTTAAACCCCTCCACAGAACACTCTAAAGGAGATCATGCAGGAATAATACAGGTGCTTTAAAATTGCCTTACCCTAACGTATTGAATCGAATCATTCTTTGCTTAAACAAGCATGCATAGTTGACTTTAATTAGCACAATACTTGGGCTTAGTTTGATAATGCCTCTGGTAGGCTGCTTCTACTTCTTTTTTCTCACTGAGAAGTGGGAACTTGTGCAAAGTATCAGGCTGACCATATTACCAAACTAAGCTTTAAAGCTAAATATGAATATCTTTGAACTGTGCAGGTTATGTTGAAGCCACCTAGTGATGAACCACTACAAGGCGTAGCTGATGATAGCAGGTTAATTGACCTAAGTGATGTTGATATTCGTCTTCCAATGCTGGTTTATGTCTCTCGCGAGAAGCGTCCTGGCTATGACCACAACAAGAAGGCTGGGGCCATGAATGCACTCGTTCGAGCCTCTGCTATCATGTCCAATGGCCCCTTCATTCTTAACCTCGACTGTGACCACTATATCTACTACTCTCAAGCTATGAAAGAAGGCATGTGCTTCATGATGGACAGAGGTGGTGACCGCCTTTGCTACGTTCAGTTCCCTCAGAGATTCGAGGGCATCGATCCTAGTGACAGGTACGCTAATCATAACACTGTTTTCTTCGATGGCAACATGAGGGCCCTTGATGGGCTCCAAGGTCCGGTTTATGTTGGAACAGGATGCCTCTTCCGAAGGATTGCCCTTTATGGGTTCGATCCACCTCGTTCAAAAGAACACTCTGGTTGCTGCAGCTGTTGCGGGCCTCAGAAGAGGAAGCATTCTACGGTCGCCACCACGCCAGAGGAGAACCGAGCTTTGAGGATGGGCGATTCAGATGAAGAAGAGATGAACCTCTCTCTAGCCCCGAAGAAATTCGGGAACTCGACATTCCTTATCGATTCTATCCCCGTGGCCGAGTTCCAAGGCCGTCCCCTCGCAGATCACCCGGCTGTGAAGAATGGTCGTCCACCTGGTGCTCTCACCATTCCCCGAGAGCTTCTAGATGCTTCCACTGTGGCGGAGGCAATCAGTGTCATTTCATGCTGGTACGAGGACAAAACTGAGTGGGGCCATCGTATCGGATGGATTTATGGGTCCGTCACCGAAGATGTGGTCACAGGGTACAGGATGCACAACAGGGGATGGAAATCGGTATACTGTGTAACCAAACGGGATGCCTTCCGTGGGACTGCCCCGATCAATCTCACAGATCGGCTCCATCAGGTTCTCAGGTGGGCTACGGGCTCAGTTGAGATATTCTTCTCCCGCAACAATGCCCTCTTGGCGAGCTCAAGGATGAAATTTCTGCAGCGGATTGCTTACCTCAATGTTGGAATGTACCCATTCACCTCCATCTTTCTGATAGTCTACTGCTTTCTACCGGCGCTCTCACTCTTCTCGGGCCAGTTCATTGTGCAAAGCCTCGATGTGAGTTTCCTCGTATATCTCCTTGCTATATCCGTCACCCTCTGCTTACTTGCTGTGCTGGAGGTCAAATGGTCTGGGATAGAGCTAGAGGAATGGTGGAGAAACGAGCAGTTTTGGTTGATCGGAGGAACGAGTGCCCACCTGGCAGCTGTTCTTCAGGGTCTTTTGAAAGTCATTGCTGGTATTGAGATCTCTTTCACTCTGACTTCAAAATCTGGTGGCGAAGACGAAGACGATGAATTCGCGGATCTTTACATAGTGAAATGGACATCTCTAATGCTCCCACCGATCACGATTATGATGACCAACTTGATTGCTATAGCAGTCGGGGTGAGTCGAACAATCTATAGCACGATACCGCAGTGGAGTCGTTTACTAGGTGGAGTTTTCTTTAGCTTTTGGGTTCTAGCGCATCTGTACCCTTTTGCCAAAGGGCTTATGGGAAGAAGGGGAAGGACACCAACCATTGTTTTCGTATGGTCGGGCCTTATTGCTATCACTATCTCTCTCCTCTGGGTGGCAATCAATCCACCGCAGGGCTCGACTGACATCGGAGGCTCTTTCCAGTTCCCCTGATAAGATTTTTTTTATTTTTTATTTTTTATATATTTTTTTT
>MKEJ01105701.1:0-13261 GCA_001753735.1 Embelia ribes
TACAGGGGTAGTAAAATCACTTATTTGTTTTACTAATATATTTTTATTGGGAATATAGAAAGATGTAATTCTTAATGGAATATGCATAAAATCAGGATATATTGATGAAATGCTTATTTGTAATAATTTTTACAAAGGAAAATGAATTATATAGCTCAATTGAACACGTGTTATGCGAAACGTTTTGCATTAAAAAATTGACAGCTTGAATTTTATGTAATATCATTTTGAACTTACATAATTTGTATGATACTAATAAATATTGAATGAAAATAAACAATTCACATGAATTATTTGCAATATTAATAAACACAAAAATAAACCTTGTTGCATAGATAAATAATTCTTACCAACGGCGCTTAACTACTAGCAACAAGACAAGTCATCACAAAAAGTTTCCAAGCGTAATCAATGGTACTTTATCCTCTCTCTCTGTCTCTCTCTCTCTCTCTCTCTGTGTGCACACTTTCCTCAACTCTCGCCATCATTCACGGCTCACAGTAAAGCTTCATTCAACTCACCCTTTGAATAAACAAACAATCATCTCTCATATTTGTTCTTTGCTTCTCCTTCACTTTGCTTTTCGTAAAATCTCTCCGGATCTTGAGCTTCAATGGCCATTTTGATTTTGCCACATTGCTGAAGCCTTTGTTTTGGAAACACCCCTGTTTTCGGAAACAGCCAGTTGGTATGTTGCAATTCTTGTTTTTTTGTTTTTTTAAATTCAAGATTCTTGCTTTTTTGGGGGGCATGTAACAATTTATTAAATTGGGATATCGCACAGAAAATTATGTACAAAAATTAAACAAACAACTAGGTGCGACTTTTTGTACAGAAAATTATGTACCAAAATTGAGCCACCATATAAAAGTTGTACAATTGTTGTATATGATTGTCGTTGTCAAATTTTTCTTTGAATATTGATAAATTGGATTCAAATTGAGTTGATTATTATAAAAAAAAAATCAAAAAAAAAATCAAAACTTTCCATATATAACAGAGAGTATTTGTAAAAATCCCAATTTGGAGTTCAGTCAGTTACTCTTATGTTTCTTTTCCTCTCTTTTAATATATTTTCAATTTTTAAAGGGTTTTCTCAGTTTCTTTCCATTATTGGTAGCTCAATAATGTGTCATTTTTAGAAAAAAAACAACTGATTTTCTGTGAATGGATGATATTCTAATTATTCTATATTAAAATAGTCTAATAATGTGTACTGAATTTTCTCAGTTTGGAAATTTTGGATGCTATACATAATGCTTGTGAATAATTTGCATTGCTTTGTTTCCTAGTCTAAGCTACTTTTTTCTTTTGACCATTCATAGCTAATGTTGATTACATGTTCATTTACCAATTCAAGAGACATTTACAATATGTAAGAAATTATTGTTTGGTTACAGATATAATTCAAATGGAAAAAAATAAAAATGAAGGTTCCAGTGTATCAAAACTGATCTTTTTGCAGATTTTCTACTCCTTTTGTGCTCATTTCTGTATCATTTATTTCCCTTTTATTTCCTCTTGAGAAGTATAAATTGAAATTTGTTAATTTACATCTTTTCTCGGTTGCTAAGCATCACAGCAGCATATTACAATGGAGAAAAATCAATTAAATTTGAATGCTCCGATTATATCCGCAAGGCGATATTCATCACCTGTACGTCCATCTGAAAGAGCAAACAAACACAAATCCGAAAAGTCACTTCCATGTCGCCAAAGTTCTCTACCCATACAAAAGTCCGATTGGGAGCTAAGCGAGGTGGCAAAACCAGGCACAGTCCCTTTCCTATGGGAGAAAATCCCGGGAAAAGCCAAAGAAGAAAACGAACCTGTGCCCCAAATAAACACCCCTAGGCTCCCCCCTCGGATCGAGCGTACCCCTTTGAATATTAGTGGCAATTTGCTTGAAATGATGAAAAAGGGGGCGAATACAGATTGTGAAAATCATTCTGAAAGTGGAGAGGATCGATACTCCGATGCACTCGATGCGTTATCCCTTTCAGATTCTCGGTCGATGAGCTGTAGCGTAAGTGGTTTGAGCAGTTACTGTGGTTCGGATATAAAATCCCATGGAGCCTTTTCTGCTGATGTGCAAACTCGGGACTTTATGATGAACCGTTTTTTACCCGCTGCTAAAGCTATGATTTTGAAAACACCTCAGTATTCTTCGAAGAAACAAAATGTTGCGGTTGAGCAACTGAAAGAGCCTGTTAAGAAGGTTGTGAGTGCAGAAAGGTCTCGGGTGGAACATGACTGGTCACATATTGTACCAGATTATGGCGAATATATAGAGGAAACAGAAAGTGAAAATGGAATTGATGAGTTTGCAGTTTATAGTAAAACACCGAAGAAGGCTTTCGGGTTATTTTCTAAATTTTGCATGAAGAATTCGTTGTGCCTTTTGAATCCGGTCCCTGGGTTAAAAGTGAGGAACCATTCAACTATGAGTACCCCGAAAAAGAGCTCTACGAAGAAAAATCCAGCCAAAGAAGTTAGCAAAATTATTAGGAAGGCTTATAGTGGACCTCTAATTCAAACTTCGGATCAGGTAACTTTATATATAAGTCTCCTCTTGCTTCAATTATTGCGAAATGCCCTGGTGATTGATTGCATTCGGTGTATGGATTTGTTCCCCGTTTCTTGTTTCTCTGTTTCATTTTTTCCTTCCTCTTATTTTGGTGTCGCTATTGGTCTAGTTTCCCTGATTACAATACTGAAACAATGAAATTTTGACAGCGGAATTGTTTTAATGTCCTTGTATATTTCTCCATAACTTGATATTTTCTGGAAATTTTGAGGTCTCTGCTACCCACAACTTCTGGAACCCGTTAGCGAAACCATTCGTGCCTTCTTATTTGAGAGCCGGAAAACAAACTTTAGAAGCATAGTTGAATGTGCCACTATTTCCGATTTTTCAACCAATTTTGATAATTCCATAGTTTTTCATGTCCTTGCAGATTTCTACAACATATGGTTGTGAAAAATGAAACTAAGTATGCATACATGTTGAGTTGTCTCCTAAAAACTATTGCTAGAACCAATTAGTTAGCCATTTGTGTCTCTGAATATTTTAGTAACAAATTGTTACCACAAAAAGGGGGAAAAAACCCCTTTTTGAGGGTAAGTAACACCCAAAACGTAATTCAGAAGCGTAGTTGAATGCACCTCCGTTTTCTGCTTCTTATTAATGATTTTGCATCTATGCAGCATTCTGGTAACGGTTTCACTAGGAAAAGGGTCAATAGCATATCCCGATCACAGGAGCTGTATACGGTCAAAGTTAAGCCTAGTGGTGACTCACCTAGGTTAAGTCACTCTGGTGAAATACGTATGACACGTGGATCTTCACCCTATCGGTCCTACACTAGGGGCGGTTTGTCACCCTACAGAAACGAAGCACCCAATTCGCCCATTCGTAAAGGGACAAGTTTTATTGGCATCGCTAAAAATGGGGAAAAGATTAAGGTTGTCAAGAACCCAATAATCCCCAAAATAGAGAAGACAGCAAGCATAGATCAGGTTCAAAATATGAATGGCCTAAACATTTCAGACGGAAAACTTGAGACGAAAAACGAAATTATATTGAAGGCGAATGACAAGGACGGTGCTGATTTCAGCTGCTCGCTGGCGACCCTTCACCCTCCTCTACCAAAATCACCTTCGGAATCTTGGCTGTGGCGTACTTTGCCTTCGATCAATTTTGGACGTTCTCAGTTTCTTTCCAAGAATAAGCAGGCGGATTCTTCTAACGCGGGCACAAAGTGGGAGACCATTGTGAAAACTTCTAATGTTCTTCACGATCATATGCGCTACTCTGAGGTAATATATTTAGCTTTTTATCCCCTCAGCTTTGAAGTTTTGTTATGAGATATGAGAAAATGGAATGATTTTTTTATTTTTATTTTTTTCAACTTTGACAGGAACTAGTTCCTCACTTGTTGCAGCACCGCAAAACATAGTCTCGGAGATTTGCTAACAAGACTATCAAATTTAAGTTGCTTCACAATTTTTTCTTCTAAAAGTAAAGGTAATTCAAAAATTATCTTGGTACGAAAGAAAAAATTATAGATTCTTCAGCTTTGTTGCTTGTTTAGATAATCTATGCATAAAAAGTTGAGTTGCTCTGTGCCAAACATAAAACCATGTCGAACACAACTTTTAACAATAGTTGAAGTTGAGTCGAATTGAGCTGAAATTCTTAAAGGTGGAACTTAATCCAACACTAAAATTACGAGACGAAAATAGGAAAATTTATCGGTTGCTTTCGTTCTCGTGCTGGTCTTTGTACTTGCAATAAATGAACATGTCGAAGCTTTGTAAAATCTCATGGGGTCATGATATGCCATGTGCTGAGAAAGATAAAGCAAATATAGCATAGTCACATTTGGTGGCTTTAATCCTGTTCACGGACCATCTCTGTTTTAGTGGTCGTTTTCGAAAGGATTAAGAAAAAAATTGAATGGATCTAGTTTAAAATTATCAATTTATTTAGATCTAAACAATAAATAAGTTCAGCTTAAAAGCTTAGCAGCAGAAAGTGTTTACCTTTTAAACAAAAAACATAAAAAAAAATGAAACTTATAAGCTACACCAAATGAAGCGTTGCTTGTACATTCAATATTTTAAAAAATCTCGGAGCTTATGTATTATATCTTCATTTCGCATAATTGTATTCTATTTTTGGAGGAAATTAAAATAAATTTTGTTTCTATCCATGACAGGAACACCGTAGCTGAACATGGAACTGAGGGATACACTGTGAAGTAATCAAGCATAGAAACTACCACCAAAAAAAATAAAATTAAAAAAATATTCAGTTGAGCTCGCTGATAATTTTATCGGGATTATGTTTTTTATTTTAAATTGCAAAAATATAGAGGTTTTAAAGTTGAATCCCTATATTGTGGTGTTTGTAATTAAGGTCTCTCCCTATCTCTATTCTATTTCAACTCCTAGTATTAAATGAGAGTGGTGATTGTTGAAACTAACTAATCTAATGATAATATCATACCATGTGGCTTGGTCAATATTTCATTTTCTTGTATAGTTTTAAGCACATTAGCATTTATGATATTTTATGGGCCTCCTGTTGTACCTAAAAGCTACTATTGATTATCACAAACAGTTTTCTGCTTTTTGGGCTTCTTCTTCAATACTGTGGACTATGGACCACTTTAAATCTGCTTTTGGGGCTTCTGCTTTTTGATATAGTTTTTTGTTTGGGTAAATTACTCTTTAAACTTTACTTAACCCTTAACTGCTAATTAGTTGCTAACAAAATGTTACTTAGAAAAAACCTTGATAGGAATAATAAACATCTCCTTACGTAGGATATAAAAGTTGTTATTTCCAACTATAATCACTCTAGTTATGACATCCAATTAAATTAGGATTTTAACACAATAAAACTTGTAATAGAAATTAAATTATATTTACATATATTAACTTAGCATTATAGAAATTATTAAACTAAATTTCTCATCATATCTTGCTCAGCGCCAATATATGCATATATTTCTCTGCATAACAATAAGATAATTCATTATAATAGAAATTGTTAAAATTGTATTCAAGAATCAAAATATTTCTGGAAGATAAATATTTTTATAAATTAATTCCTACCAATGTAAAATTTTTCATAAATTTTTAAAATATTATCTTAATCAACATTAATTTTTAAATATTATCATAATAAAATTTTCACATACCTAAAATTAATCTAAATAGACATAAATTTTTTGTGAAAATATTATTAGAATATAAATATAATTGAATTCAATATTTTATTTAGCAATAACTAACTGGGAAAAAAAAAATACGTGTCATATTAAAAAAAATAAAAAATAATTTTATAAAATAATAAAAATTAATATGATAAAAAAAAAAAACATAATACATACAATCCAAGTATCGCGCGGGCTATACGCTAGTAATAAGTAACATAAGCCAAAATCCCATAATTACACGCTAAAGATTAAAAGTGTTTTCGATTTTTCTTTTAATTAAAAAATACCAAGGAAAATTTTTGTTCTAAAACATGAATAGAGGGTATTTTTGGATTTTATATATATATATTGGAATATTTGATAATTAGCATCCTCTTGACTCCACAAAAATTAAATAAGAAATTCCAATACCAAAATGTTCTTGTATATAATTAACACAATAAATTACACAAAGCATAGTTTTTTAAGCACTCCACCTTAATTTTTTAATTGACAAAATATTTAACAGAGATTGATGGCTTGGGTTAGGTTGAACAACAACTTCACAAGGAGAGAGAGAGCTTAGTATTAATCATCTCATGCTTAATGTTTCCAAAAGTAGTTTTCTCATCATGATAATTGCCACTTCTACCACTTTGAGTACTGAGTTTCAGTTGCAAATCTGGAAACAGTTCCTTGTGCTTCAAGTTCTTCTCCTAATTCCCATCACATGAACAATTAATGTATTAGTAAACTTGCTATGGAAGCTGGCACTTGGACTTTGACCCATTTTTTTATTTACAGAACTATCCAGGAATTAAGGAAATTAAAATCTTTTATTTTTCTAAGAAAAAGCCAATTTTGCTCAACAAAAAATGAATGAAAAAATGTAACAAACATTGTGAAAACCCAAGAGCATTAGCATCACATTATCTTAACAGATTGCATAAAATACAGGAAAAATGCACTCTATCTCTATTTTACTTAATCTTTATTTCTTACCCTCTGAATCAGATTATCTATCATATTTTCTACTATATTAAAACATTATTTTTCTTTAATAATTCCCTACTTAAAATTCCACACATATCAATATATTTAATTGTGAAACATTAGTTATTAAATTATATATTAATAAAAAAATTATTTTTTTAGCATTAAATTTATAATTATAGTTATAATTTAATTTATTAATTTATTATATAAATAGAATATCTCTTTAAGTGAAAAAAAAAAAAGAAAAGGGAATAGACGTGATGAGAAAGAAGAAAAATATAAATAAAATTTTTGTAACTTTTTTTAATATAAATAGAATTGCTTAATAAAGAACTATAATTCCTTAGAATTAAATATTAAATTTTTATGATATAAATATAAATTTAATTTTTAATAAATATATAGTTTAAATTTTAAATATTAAATTCAATTTTTCATAAATACTAATAAAGATTATAATCATTTATTCTTTAAATATTAAAATTATTTTCTATATACTTAAGTTTTAATTTATATGTCGTATTTAGTAGTTTTAAGCTCAATAATTATTTCTAAATATTAAATTAAAAATATAATTTATAATTATTATTTCATTATTTTAAATATTTTTATTAATAATTAATAATAGAATAGCGAGCGGATGGAGAATATATTAAACTTTTTAAACTAACTTTTAATAACGTAAAAAAAAAAAAAAAAAAGGAGAATTAGGAAATGTGATGCAAATGATATAAACTGTCCTAAGGAATCAGTACATGCTGCATTATGTGTATTGTTTCTATATTTTAATTTTGAAGTACAATTTCGTTGTCTGAACCTGAACGTTGCCCCCGCTATACCAAAGTAGGGTTCCGTTACAAATTCAATACTATTGGTTTATTTGTTTACAATTTTTAATTTTTTTTATATATTTTTAATCATGGGAAAAATTGGATGAATATAGTTTAAAGCTTCCAACTTACTTACGCCAATACAAAAAAAAAAACTCAACTTAAAAACTAAGCAGCCAATATAATTCAGATTTTAAACAAAAAGTCTTGTTCTTATCTGGAAAAAAGAAAAAAAGAAAAAACTTGACCCCTGACAGTAAAATTATTTTAGTAACAAATTGTTACCACAAAAATGAGCTTGTACAAATCACATCTAAGTGTGTTTTATTTTTAAAACTCTGATTTTGAAATTGAACATGATGATAACGCTATGAATATATAGAAGGGAAAAGAAACAGATATAAAAGTTATAATGCGATAATCAAATGATCAATTGAAGATGTGCATTTCGAATATTGCTTCTTCATTCTTGTGCATTATGAAAATAAATACTATATACATACCTTAAGCCCGAAATGATTTTGTAATTGATTCTCAAATAAGTCCTTGGTATCGTATACTTTGTGTTGTAGTTGCCAAACCCTTGTGCTACTAACTACCCAATCATTTTTCTTGTGTATCTTTGATTTCAACAATTTATTTTCACACAGGGTTCGCGGTGGCGACTTCTTTTCTTTGACGAACTGACTATGCCTTAACGGGAAAATCCTTGCCCTTAAATCCGTTGCCTTGACTTCAATATTTGGAAACACGTTTCCATTATTGAAATAGTTTTGTTGCATCTTCGATCCTCCTTCATAAGGATTTGGAAGTAGAACAATTCCACCGTTTTCCATTTTGAAACGCCGAAGAGGAGACGATCTTTGGTTCAACACTGTAAGCATGACGGTGATCAAATAAAGTTTTTGTGAGATTAGAGCTTATTTTCTATTAGATGCATACGCTGAATGTGAATCGTTTTCCTAGGGTCAAGTAAGGGGAACTTTTTCCCAATAAAGTTGCTAAAATGTTTTGACTTAAAATTTTCAATTTCTTATCTAGTTACACAACGTAGGGCCAAAAGAATCCTAGTACTTACCTCGTCCACAATTGTCGATTTTTTTGCTTCGATACATCTGAAAAAGGTATATAAAAAATGAAAAGAAATGCAGAGATGTTTTGCTAAAGAAGCTGTAAAGAGAAAATTAAACAAATTGATCACAAAATATCTTTTCGTATAACCTGTAAATGACTTTTTACGTGAGCAATGCTTAGCCCTTGCATATTCATCAACTGAAGAACTAATTTTGGAGTAGCTTCTGCTAAATCCAAAAGAGAAAGGGCAAAGTACGATTAGCGAATTCATCAGCATAAATCTTTGGCATTAATTCCTATCATAAAAGGAAATATAACTGCATATGAATGAATTTATATGTACTTATGTAGCAGTGTACATTAAGTTATATCGATCTATATATATACATTGATGAAACAAATCACAACCTGTAGCTTTTCATGTCAATCTTTGGCGAAACACATCGTAATTTGCAGGGTGTAGATTGATGTGGCGCACTTTCAGATAGGGAGAAAATGAAGAGGAAAAAAAAAAAAAAACTGGGAGCGACCTCTTAAGTTTATGCCATACATCAACTATCATATTATTCGTTCATTTTTTTTCCTAAGAGCAAATACTTTTTTTCTTTTCCCTGAATATGCCTACTTATGTACTCACCTCGTTTAAACATATACGAAAGTAAAAGAAATACTTGGTTTTACCCCCATTTAAATTTTAGTGAAACCCTAATATTGAACAAATATAGAACTTAGGAGCTCAGTTTTTCTTTTTGATTAATACAGATGCAGTTCACTTTGAAACTCAACTTTGAACCTAGATCAACCTATAGCAAGTTGTTTTTCAACTTAAAGAGAGAGAGAGAGAGAGTTACTCTCTTGTCCACCAAGCCTTTCAACGGCACGTAGAAAGGAGAGATGAAGATTAGGAGTCCAACGTAGCCGGGGCATTTTCGACCTTACATATCGTCTGACCCCATAAGACTTCTTTTCAATTCCCAAAGGATTAGTAATATTACTCGTATTGCCCGAGTAACTATTTGTTTTCTTGCTCTCAACATCGATACCCTCAAGCATTTGTACCTCTTCTGATCCGTTATAAGCTTCTTCATTCAAATCAATAAATGATAGTTTTTGTGACGAGGATGACATTGATGGTGATGCATTTACATGAACCTTGAATGCTATGTCACTCTTCATATTATTGTCTAAATCCGATGCTTTAGACATTCCTTGGGTATCACTCTTTGTTTTATATTGCTGATTTTTCACAATTTTTAGAAATTCTGCAAAGTGAAAAGGAGATATAAATATCAAATATAGGGTATCGTTCAAAGCAATCTATCAATATAAATTGAATCTGAGTGCATGATAACTACCTAACTGAAGAGGGGAATTTGTAAATTCTTCCCTAATTAGGTATTGATCGGCCTAAAAAATGAATGGTAATATCGCATGTAAGAATTTGTTCGATAAAATTGGGAACACAAAGATAATGCATGTAGGAATTTACATGATCTTACTAAGGATGGATCGATGACAAAATTTCTTTGGACCACTAATGTGAACACCTCTACTGACAATTTTCTTCACTAATTAATAATGGCACATCATTAAAGAAAATCAAATTGTTGTCACGTGTGTTTGATCTTGCCTATCTTAATGAGCTTGTGATAAATAGGAATTGTATCATTAATCCTCCAAATTGTTATAGTAGAAATAACCATTTCACTATTTTCTTCGAGTTTGCTCTTGACTTTAGAAAATAAGAGTTTCACACCCATTATGGAGAATATGTCATTAGCCCTTTGGATATTGCATGGTTGAGGACTAAAGTGAACTAATAAAAACTATGATGATAAAACTATTGTAGAAGCAAGTGAACTTTCAACGACTTCCTAAAAGTATATAATACAGATATCAAACATAAAAGAGAAATGCTAGGTGAAGTTTAATTTCTTCCTAAGTTCACCATGGTATAATATTTTATGACATCCAAACTACAGAGGGTCAGGGAGGAGCTAGAAATCGAAAATGGGTTGATCGAATATCAGAAAAGATTATTAAGGAGGTTGAATATTGTTATGTGATGTGCGACTATCTCACCTAAAAGCTTAAGCTGTTAGGAAGAGTCGTATTATATTATATATTACTTCAACAAATATTGTAGAAAATTATTATGGGGAGCTAATACTACATGTTTAAAAAAAACAATTTCACTAAAGTATCGGATATCGAGTGAAAATTTTCAAATTCTAGAAGATCTGAAACCTCCCAAGCAAACCTTTGACTCCGGACCTTCACATGCTATTCATTCTGTTGTTAATAGTTTTAGGAGCTTTAACTGCAAAAATGTAGAAGATTGGACGTATCATCTTCCACATATATAATTGGAAGTAGATAATTGGAACCAAAGAGCTTAAGGTAAAGAAAGTAAAAAAAAAAAGTGGTGAACTTTGTCGATACAAGCTCTATTGTCATTTCCTTTTAACTGATGTATATAAACATATATTTGACCCCGTAAAGTTCTCGTTCTCAAGTTGTAAATTATAAACAAATAATAAATGAAATTATATGCTGATATAAACCCAAGCAATTCTCAAAATAAAACATCCTTGATGCTTATAATTTTTGCTGCAACGAGATCTAACTATTCAAGGCAGCAAAAATTAAACCAAGAAGAAAGTAGAATATATTAGAGTTGGGAATAAATTGATGAAACAAAAATTAGGGTTCTTGAGTAGCAGAATTAATTGATGTGTCCTTGACATCTTACAAACCGTAGCTCTATGTAAATCTTTGATGTTATTCAATGATATATATAGGACAAACATGATAAAAATTTATGCAAGCAATATTTAATCAGGCTAGCAATTAATTTGGAACTCGAAACAAATCATACCTAATTACTTTAAAAAAACAAAAAAGACTTAGAATTCTGCATCCTAACTTAGGCATGAAACAAAAAAAAATCTTTATGCAAGCAAATATTTAAGAGGACTAGTACTTAATTTGCAATCTAAACTAATCATACCTATTTGTCTTTAAAAAGAAAAAAAGAAAGAAAAGCAGAGAAAAAAATTAGAAAAGGGCTTAGGTTCAACGTAATTCAGGGTTTGTTTGGTTGCAGATTTAAGCAACCAGTTAATTTCTAATTGAGAGAAAAAGTGGATGTATACAACTTAAAACTTTCATATTATTTAAGCCAAAATAACAAATAAACTCAAGTTAAAAGCTTCGCAGCCAAATATTGTTCATATTTTAAATAAAAAATAAAAAAATTAAAACTTATAAGTTACAACCAAACAAACCCACGATATAACTATTCGGAGAATTGCTTACTCTTATAGATCTACCATAGTCAATTTTACTGGGGTCAGAATCTAAATTTGTGTAATATATTAAATATTATTAAAGTAAATTAAATTACATAGATCTGATTATTGTCAAACGTGAAAACCTACGGCGAGAATAAAGAAAAAGAATGAAAAGAAATCAGAATAAAGCTAAACAGAGTAACTATTCATTACTATAAAATACTAATAGAATTGGCACTAGAATTTTACATGCTTATTTAATTCCTAGTTATAGAATTTGTATAAAAAAATGTTGCAAAACAGTTCTTATTTTTCGGAAGTTTATTTTGTTAAGATATTTTTCTATTTTCACTATTGTGGGTTTTCCCACAATCAGGTATACATACATTTATTATTTATCTATTTATCATTAATATTTTGGTTCTTGATGATTTAAAATTAGAATTTTACATTGGGAGAAAATATAATCTAACTTTTATGATTGCTAATCTGGGGCATGAATTGGTCTCCTGCTCTCGTTTCCATTTTTGCATTTTCTATCTTATGATGTTTTATAAAAATGATGCTCTCGCATTTTTGCGGGAAGACGGTGAAATATTCATAATTACTCATTTTTTTGTATTATTATTATTTTACACACTACAAGTACAATTTACAAGCTGTGACAGCTGCAATGAATTAGAAGGTTGTGAAATGGGTCAAAAAGGTTTCATAATTTAGGGGCCCTATGAAGACATTATTTTATGCCCACATATTTTTTTTTATTGAATAAAGTGACTTTATTCTGGTAGGGAACAATGTAAATAATACATAAGATATTTCTCTTTCAATCCAGCAAAAAAGAGACATAATACCAACAAAATCGGAAGTATTATTAAATGTCACTGCTGTCATTTGTGAACCGAGGAGGTACAGGGAGAGGTGCTACGGCCTCTTGATTATCAAATTTTTTTCGAAGTATTTACTAAAAAATTTAAAATATTTTATTTCGCCTATAAGATTTCTTTCAATATATATATATATATATACTTCATTTCCTTTTCTTTATAAAGGGATCAGACTCGCGTCTCTGGGTTTTACAAAATTCAGGGCATGACAGATTGGTATCAGAGTTTAACCATGTTAGATAAACCTTGGTGGCTTGAGGGTAGGCAAGGTTGAGAGTGTAGGTATTATTTGCATGTATGTAGATGTATTGCTAGTACTCGTACTATATGTTGTAGAGTCGCATGACAAATGTTTGGTAGTTGCATTGATTTTCAATAGTATTGGCGTTGAGTAGCATTTGTGTTGGTACATATATACATAAGTGTTGGCCTTGAATTATATAAGTGTTGGTGTTGATTCTCATTAGTGTTGGCAT
>MKEJ01105736.1:0-11534 GCA_001753735.1 Embelia ribes
GTAAAAATATAGATACCATGATATTATCCCATATCTGATCCTTCACACTCTTCGGTACATGGTCCCAATCCTCATAAATAATACTAGGTTTGCTTCGAGCAAGGAGGGCTATATAACTACAAAACTTATTTTCCATTGGTCTTACAGGCATATACTCGTGATCAAACTCGATTCTTATCCTTTGATCATCACTACGGTTGATGGTCAAACTTTTTAACCATGTAGCATGTCTACCCTTTTTGCTTATCGGCAGGGTATCCAACTCACTGCGTGAAGGAGGGATGTCCTCGAGATCAGCTGTGTATGCCTGCTTAGACAAAAAAAAAATGTCAGTAATAATGGATAAATATCAAACATAACTACATAATATGTCAGTAAGAATGGATAAATATCAAACATAACTACATAATTGATATATTCAAACCCCCTGTATAGCATAACTGACATGCATTATAGACTATGAAATAAAAAGGAGAATCCTCTCATCCATTAAAATCAAATATCACAATTTGTCTTTACTGAGCTAAAGTGTCAAGTGTGGTCAGTAAAAATGACCTAAACTGAAGGTCCATGTGAACTTGTTTACAAAATTGATAGTTGTCGAGCAACTCATTTGTGAACTACTTATTCACTGGTATCGTGTGTATTGTTTCTATCTCGAGCTATTATTGGTAAGAAAGTCTAACCATTCTACAAATTTTAATTAGGCTTCCACCGAGGTTAGAGCAAACAAGTTGAGAAAAAATGAATCGATTGAAGCCATAGTCCAAAGGCTATGATAATGAAGATGAGTGGTACGGTTCTTCATTAGAGCAACCCTTAAATTGGACAAAACTTGTAGACTCGAATAATTTTTCTCCACAAAGGTCCTTTCATAGTCAACTATTGTATTTGTAGTTGGGAAATTAGAAAATGCAAATAAAAACAACGAATGGAAGTACAAGAGGCGGGAAAACAAAAGCTGGAACCAATAAATATTAAGCTTCTCCTCATAAAAGTCTACCCCATTCATTTCATAGATGACCTTTATTCTCTTGGAAAATTATTATTGAGGAATTCAAACAAGCACCATAAGAAAAATTTACTATGAGGAATTTGAACAAACACCTTTGTAAATAAGCACTTGAAGAAAATTTTACTGTGAGGAATTTAAACAAACATCTTAATCAACAAACACATAAAGAAAATTTAAACAAATACTTAAATCAACCTTAATCAACTATTATATATAAGGAATTTAAACAAACACTTCCAAGCATAGTTTCGTTAATCTTAATAAACAGATAAAGAAGATTTAATACTGAGAACTAACCTTAAACTTTAGAGGCTAAAGCAGTGACCTGTGGCCGACTTGTGTAGCTGTTGATGGTTTTAATTCTAATTTCAATGGCGTTTGGTGTTTTAAATGGCTTCCGAAATGGCAACAAGTGGGGTGATTAAAATGAGGATTTTCTTTTTTATTTTAATGGATACAACTCGGGGTGAGGGTTTGAGAGAGAGGGGGCGAAAAGGATAACACGAAGAAGAAAAGAGGGAAGGTCGCGACTAGAATATTAAATTGGACTTTCAACATCGGTTTACATTCGATGTTTACATTTTATAACCGATGTTGTTTTTATACTTTCGACGTTAGTTAAAATTCCAACCGATGTTAAAACTTTTCCACATCGATTAAACTTGGAACCGGTGTTAAAAGTGTTGCCTTTCCATATTGGTTAAAATTACAACCGATGTTAAAAGTTTCCCACATCGGTTAAATTTCGAACCGATGTTAAAAGTATTGCCTTTATTTTAAAAAATGTCACCGCCTTATTTTCAACATCGGTTAATATGAAATCGATTTTAAATCCTGATGTAGAAAGCATTTTTTGCACTAGTGCACATACGCGCTAGCGCCATCCGTTCGTCCGTTCGGGCCGAGCCGAGGCCAGGTTCGGACTCGGATCGAGGCCGGTTTCGGGCTCGGGCTCGGGCTCGGGCTTGGGCTCGGAACTGGGGCCTGGGCTTGGTAGTTGGTTGTGCATGGTGCGTTAAATGCGTCCTTGTCTTTATCCGGTTCCGAGACCGAGTCAGGATTAGGGTCCGAGGTCAAGACTCAAGCTGGGTAGCATGTGTGGTTCAGACCAAGTATTTTAATTAAATACTTTCAAAAATTACCTAAAGGCTCCAGAAGTTTCAAAAATTGCAAGAAAGTCCAACCTTGGATTTCTTGCAACGATTATTCTATAACTAAATGACCATTAACCCCACTAACCTCTGCATTAAAGAATAGATAATAGTTGAAATTGTAACATGTATTTTGTGTTATAAAATGACTATTTGTCAACCACTTTTGAGATAGAAAAAATACACAGCACTTGTACTTTTTGTACATTTATAGTCATATAGAGAGTCAGAGAGGGTACCGTACCACAAAAAGCTCGACCAAGCTCCCAGATTGCAGCTTCCATTATGGCGTAGTGCTGACATTGTATCTTGGGAACTCATTGCCGGTGTAGGCCAGAAGCAAGTTAGTTGCGGACAAATTGAGTTTAAGGGGATACAGACTTCTATGGTCTCGTCTGAAATAGTTTGGTAAATTTATTTGTAAGGTTATAAGTATTTTATTTTCTATTACGATTAATTGTAATTTAAATTTATGTTGATGAAATAAAATTTATATTATTTCCAGTTCATTATTATTGTTCATATATTTAGCAATCATTATTTGATTATAGTAGATGTAAAAAACTTCTTAGGAGGTATATTTGAAAAACACATAAATGAATGTCTCTCATGATATTCGATGGCTAGAAAATTGAATGTCTTCAGTGACATTCGATGGCTAGGAAATTAAATGTCTTTAATGACATTCGGCAATTGGGAAGTTGAATGTTTCCAACGACATTCATAATCTCAAATTGCAAATGTGTTTATGAGAACACATTGATTTTTTTGAAACTTACATTTGATGTCCAAAGTCAAGAATGTCTTTGGTGACATTTGACTTCCCAAGTTGTGAATGTGGTCCTGAGAATACTAACTTTTTGAAACTTACATTCGATGTTCAAAGCTACAAATGTCTTTGGTGACGTTCAGCCCCCCTAGGTTGCGAATGTAATGAGACTCATTCGATCTCTAAATGAACGAATGTATCATGTCGATATTGAAAATTAGGGTTTATCAAAATGTGTTAATATCGTTGAGAGATGGATCTATTTATATTCAAATATACTCTAATCTTGTCCAATAATAACAATATATAAGTAATTTTTTTTTTTTTAAATTGAGTATATTGATTGAATTGAAAATTGATTTTTAGGTTTTGTGGAGATGGAAAAGAATAGTGAGAGAGAGATGGAGAAGGTAGAAGATAATGATGAGATATTTGATAGTTAAGATTAAGTTTAAAATGATGAATATTAATAGAGAATAATAGATGAAATAGATGAAGGTGAAGAGTGAGTATTGAAGATGAATACGGTGAATATGAAGTGATTGGAGAAAAAATGACATTTTTGGTAATTGCTATTGTGGTGCTCAAGCACTTTAGTGGAGCCAAAAAAAAAAATTCCATTTTGTCTGCGGTACCCTTGAAGTAAAATAATTTTTAACAGCGTGATGCTTAAAGTAAAGCGATACCTATAATTATTTTTGTGGTACAAATAGAATTGTCCTATTCATATTTATAAACTATTTATCTAGATATCACAAAGAGTAACATTTATAAACATGTATAAATTTACATGATACTATTTATAACTAAAATATAGCTAGCACTTCTAGTACAACAAAAGGATATCCAACACACAGGTATAAAAACATATTAGTCCTCATTTACAATGTATAATGTGTACAGATAAAGAAGTTGGATCCCAACTAAACAATCAATTATTAATTTTTACATTGGCATAATTTATAACTAATATTAGCTTAAATATTTAGTAAATACTTACTTTTAAATAAATATCACTGGATTACTGTAGTTTCCAAAATAATCATTTGTAGAGAAAAATAATATTAGATCATTTTTTTTTATAAAAAATTTATTTAAATTTAAATTTTTTGTATTTCATTAAATATTTATTTATTTATTTTTTATTTTTTCTTTATAACTAATAATATTAATTAACGAAAAAACTAATGCCAATTGTGCAGTAGACCATATCGAGCTACTGCTCTTAAAAAACAGGAAGTCGTACCTATACTAGAGGGAATAATAAAATATAAATGCCCTTATAATTTCTTATATAGCTAATTTTATATTATTTTTTTATGATAAAAAATATATCTTTACTATACACCACAGTACTTAATTACTTATCAATGCTATTTTAAGAATTCATTTATTAAATATACTAAAATAAAACTATTTTTAGAACCACCTCCCAAAAACTAGTACAAGTAAAAAAAAAAAATCAACAATTCAAAGGTACACAAAACGTTGTCAAAAAAATTAAAAAAATATAAATAAAAATTAAAAAGAAAAAAATCAACAATAGCGTCTCTGGATTTGACAATTCGCCGAGTTGAAAATCCCAAAACCCCACAGATTCAATAGTTTTGAGTTTGAAACTTATTTACAAAAAAAAATGGACGCATTGAGAAGGCAAGCCAGCAAGCTCAGAGATCAAGTGGCCAAACAGCAGCAGGTGCCATTTTCACATACACATATATACATATATACACACACACACACACAAAGACCTTATTATCGAATTACTATTTTCCGAGAATGAATTACTACAAAATAGGACATATACACACACCTTATTATTGGGTTATTGTCTTATAAGGACACATTACTTCCAAATAGGGAAAAATTACTACAGGTCATATTTGACCTGAAAACCTGCTCTACTGGTTTGTTATTAAAGATTTTAAAATCATCATATTTTTTAAAATCGCCATTCAAGTAGACTTTCATCTTGTTTCATAAAACTTAGGGTAAATGCACAAGCAAATTTAAGAGAAATTTATGTGGTGATTGAAATTATTCAAACAAAGTTTTCATTAAAAAATTAATACAAAAATTTTAAACTAAAAATTTCGATGCTAAAAATTTATTACTTTGAGTAATTTTTCTTATCGAAGTGATAAGTCATTTCTTGTGAAAAAGTATAATGCCTGTTTTTTCCGTGGAAAGTTATCACATGATTATCCATTTTTACCCCTTACCTTACCATTTTGGCTTTTTATTTTACAGCAGTAAACACGCAGAGGAAATTACATTTGAAGTCGTATGGCGATGCGGGTGAGCTGGAAAGGTTGGTTGTCCGGTACGTAACGTTTACAAACTTGAGCGAGCGCGGCCCCTCCTCCAAGAGTCAGGGAGATCTATTAGTGTTTCAAACATTTCGGGATCTCAGATTATATATATATATATATATTCTTATAATTAAAGGTTTTATTTTGAAATAACTCGGTCAAAAAGAAAATGAAATCTTTGAAAGCTAGGCGTAAACGGCAAGCGATTTCAAAAGACACCTCTTTACAAAGGCATTATATAATTAATTGATTTTTGAAAAAAATATTAGAAAGGTGTAATATTTCCCATTTTCACGAAAGTCCGACATTTCTGGAGGTTGAGAGATGCAAATCAAGGAGATCGGTCTAACGGAAATACTTACATTTTTTATTAGCTACATAATTGAAATACTTTCATTTATCAGGTACATAATTGATAATGTGTGTTCATGGTAATATTTTGTTTCCATTTAATCTCCACAAATAATTTCCTCCCACGAGTATTTGCTTTTATACTAAAAATTGTAGTTTTTATCATCAAAGTAAATACACCCATTCATTTACGCTATTTATTTTATTAAATTTTGTTGCTTGATTGGACGTTATCTCAAGAACCTTTTCTTGTTTGACTAAGACAAATTAAATCAATTATTATATATAACTGCGTATAGCATTACTCTAAACTATTTTAATTACAAGTTGTTCAAATTTGACTAGATAAATGTACTATTTTGAAAATCTTTACATCCTTTATTTTCCATTGAGCAGAATTTCAGTAGGCTTTGAAGGCTTCAATTCAAAGAGGATAAATAAGTGCATATATAATATTCAACTATTTTGAGAATAATATTATATTTTAGTAGATCTAAAATAGAGGATCTCGTGAGGTCAAAATGAACAATCCAATTTGGTTCTTACAAGTTCAATGAATGGTAAGCGCACACTTGTAATTTGTTTTCAAATAACTCAATTATGATATGCTTATTTAAAGAAATTTTCACTTGCATATCAGTCAATTTATGATATGCGGCATAACAAAAAAGTTTAGATGCCATTTTAATGTCAATGAAAGTGTACCATAAGCAAATCCTTTTCATTCATTTATATCTTAAAATAAATAGTTCTAACAATAAAATTGTTAACAAAAGGTAGAAATAAGATGATGATAAATGTTTGCCTTTCATTCATTTTATATGTAAGATTGAAAATTCATTTCAATTTTTGGACTTTACAGCGTTGCATTTTTAGCCTAACTAGGTGAGTTACACGTGCTATGCACGAGGGAGTACATTTTTGTAGTATAACATACACATTCTTTGGTAAGTTACACAAATTTTGCAATATCATATAATAAAATTGTGGATCAAATATGATGAAATAATTTAGCTTGTAATAAAAGGAATGGAAAAATAGGATGAAGCTTATATTTCATGTCCATAATAGTAATGGAACTTATAAATAAATGATAATTTGGCATTAACATCTTATACATGAGCAAATGACAAGCAAAATCAGAAAGATGTTTTTTATCATCATATTAAGTTAAATGATGTAATGAAGAAATTTAAATATAACAATAGTAATGTTTCTATTAAAATAAAATTCAGAAATAAATTGTTTGTGGATATAATAATTTTATTCAAGTAGATGAAATTATTTTGCAAGAAAAAAAAAATAAATAAAAAATACTCCATCGTTTCTGTAAGATATGCTGAGTAAATCTAAGTTACCAATTTTCTTGAGGTTGCAAACATTATATAATGAACACTCTATCATATTATTATATTGATTCTTAAAATTGTAAACACACGTTATCTATAAGGGTAGAAATTTTATGAAATTGAAAATTATATAAATTCATATCTCAAGTTTGTTTGATAACACATATGCTTCATCCTTTCATAAAACTTAACTTTGAAGAGGATTGCATAAAATAGTTATCAAATACTAGAACTACGAGAACGTATCTTCAAGGAACATGAAGTAACAATAAGCTACCTAAAATGTTAAATGTATGTGATTCTAGAGAATATACATGTACAAAATGATTTACTTAAATTTATAAAAGAAAATCTAGAATAGAATTTAATTTTACCATAATCAAAATTTTGTAGGCCACATTAATGAGATCTCTAAAGCTCATTTGATATTGAAAAGATGACAATCCATTGGCCCGAACAAATAAACGGCAACTTCTTGGCTAGAATGGATAGATGGTGATTTTAACTTTTTCAGTACCATCAAAGTAAATTAATTTTTAATAAATTGATAGTTTTAATTTATTATGAGCTTAAATATAATGGGAGCTTACATTGGATTTGAAGAGCCTATTACTGCTGCCAGAGCATTAGAAGTAAAAATTGATTTCATCTTTAATAACCAATGATAAAAGGAGTGGGGTAAGTTGAGTAGAAAATATTTACAATTTTGCCCATGTTGATCAGTCATAATAAGAGTTGGATTGAAGGGCATTAAAGGAAAAAAAAAGGGGCATAAAACATGATAGGGAGGGTTAAAGCAAAATTACAAGTTTTGTTTTTTTAAATTTATTATTTTGGTGTTCGGCTTGCTTGTATATTAAAATTAACTACTAAGCATAAGCTCTAATGATTTTGAGTGAATTCAAAAGAGCAAATCTGAAGACAGATATGAAAAGTTACTCTATGGGCTAAGAAAATTATTGGCGATTTTTTCCCAACCAATCTTTTCAGTCTTGTCATTAAAATAATTTAATCACGGACTCCCAATTATTTTCTAAAATTTGACAACTAGGATTCGAGCTTCCTATAACGGATTTGCTTTCAATACAAGAAACCTTTTTTTTCTCATACTTTACATGAATTTTTTAAAATAAAATTACGGTATTTTGAGAACAAAATTATCATACATTAAAGATGATTTATTACAACTAATATCAATTAAAAATACTAGTATTATCTTTAACTTATATTAATTTATCATAAAAATACAATAAATTTTGTAAATGACAAGAAAAATAATTTTTGTATAGAGACGGAAGTCTTGTTGGTGAAATGTTTTTTATAGGAATTAGAATGCTTACGGAATAAATTAGTATAATCTAAGGACAAATTATTAAAAGTTTATTTTTATCTAAAAAATAATTATAGCAAATTTTTTCTTAATTTATAATAACTTATTTTTAAAACATATTAATTCTGTAAACAAAATTATATTGACTTGGTTTTCTACCAAGTCAAGGGCACAAATATGCAAAACGTATCATAACATCACAATAACGTCACTCACAAAAAGAAAAGGTTAAATTTAAATCAAGCACCACTCAAGATGAACGGATGGGATGCTTTAGTTTTACGCCAACTTTATCCACGTAATAAATACTATTTTGTTTTCGTCCGTCAACTCTATTCCTACACAGGAACTCTTAACGATTATGTAAAAAACCTGAGATTAAAGGACTAGAAGAGAGGCTCTTACGGGTGTAGCTCAGTTGTTACTCGGACAGGAATTTGCGCCAAATAGTAAGGGTTCGAATCTTGGCAACCGTAGTGTGGAATTTTCATTTTATCTAGGAGAGTGTGTCCTTATGGGTACTAGGTACAGGGCCACCTGCCTAAGAGACCGCTGGATATCCTAACTTACATCCTACACGGAACCCTTGAAACAAGATCGTGGTGCGTCCAAAATAAGTGATCTCATTTTTTTGCACCAAAAAACTAGTAGAGAGAAATTGAAGCTAGCGAAATATTGAATGAAAGGAGGGTAGGGTTGGTGGACAGGTGGAGAGTGGCGATGTGAGCCACGTATTGTTTCTTAGTCGTGAACGGTGGGGAAATCAGCACACGTGGTAAAGTGGGCAACCGTTGGATTGAACAAGGCAACAGAAAAGGGCAAGATGGGCTTTTCACCTGCCCACTCAGCATCCCTGTCAAAGGTCAACTGAGCAGCTACCGGAACCATCTGAACCGTCCAACGTAGCACAGGATTGATCCCAGGGTTGTTATTTAATTTCAGAAAACACACTTTACACGCATAGACAAGTCATCCTTGAGGCTTCTTATTGGTTCATGTGGCGCCAAAACCGCCATTAGTTACAATTCCAGTTATTAGTTGTGCGAGTTGTAAAATAACAATTAGAGTGGTTGCAAATTGTGTATATAAGAGAAAAATTGTCGTAAACAGAGACATATATGAAAAATCATCAGTTGATTATGTAAATTGGGAGATATTTTCCTTTCTCGAATTAGGAAATACATTCATAAAAGCGGTAATATTTTGTTTAGGAAATCTGGGTAAATTCTCCAATTTTTGTATAACTTACAATCCTCTATTGTTATTACGTTTCTACTTTTACTTTTATAATTTAACTCTACAACAAATTTTTTTCATTATTATTTTCAAAAATAGAACAAAAGAAAAAAATAAATGGGCAAATTACACTTTGCCTCATGAAGTTCATGAAAATTTTCAAATGCCTCTGAGGTATCTAAATTATACTTTGCCTCTAAGCAATACAAATTTGATTTACATTATAGAAGTACTATATTATCTTTCATTTCATTTTCTCAATTTATTTACTTTAAAGATAATAATTGAAAAAAATAGAGAAAGACCAATATGTTTTAAGAATCATTCATTTATTTATATATGTAATTATATAAATATTTTAAGATTTATTCATTTTATTTTCTCAATTTATTTACTTTAAAGATAATAATTGAAAAAAATAGAGAAAGACCAACATATTTTAAGATGTATTCATTTATTTATATATGTAATTATGAAATTTATTGAGAAATTAAAAAATGAATGTTGGCTAGGAGTATTATTGTAATAAGAGCCATTTATAGCATTCAAGACGCAGACTCGGTACTGGAAATCGGTTTACAGGAAACGATACATGAAAAATGAAACGGTCATGTGTCAACCTTAGAAGAGGCCATGTCGCTAGGGCATGGGGCAATCGGCCAACACCAGTTTTTACCTTATTCCCCTCCCCCGCCTCTCTCTCACAAATACTGTGTACACCCCTCTCTATTTCTCTCTATGTATCATACACATGCATCACCTTTCTCATACTGGAAAAATGGTGGCAATCGTAGTGACCATTGCAGTTGTCTCACCACTTTGTTAAACTAAACCCTAAAATACACTTTCTCTCATTTTCATCGCATCTCCTCCTCCTTTCAAAACCCTAAAATTGTATGGGTTGATGATTGTAGTGACTAAGTCGTAACACTAAGGTATATTTATCTTAATTTTATCCTCAATTTTTAATTTACATGTTTTAGATTAAACCTAAATTTTAGGGTTTATGATAAAATTCCATAAAATCCTCTAGATATCTACGGACACGTATCTAGGTTTTATCCCTAACTTTTAGGGTTTTCGGGGAAGAAATTAAAACTCCCAAATTTTAGGATTTCTTAATTTTTAGGGATTAAATTAAAATTTCAATTTCTATAACCCGAGGAAAAATTAATTTTAGGATTTTTATAAAGATTCATGTTCAAATACTCTCGTATAGAGTAATCCAATTATCTAGATAAATTCCAGGTTTTTAGGGTTTAAATAAATTCTAGGTTTTGTGTACTGATAATTGTATATTTTCTTGATGCTTTGTGTGCTCATGTAATCATGCTGTTTTTATATGTTCTTTTTCAATTTAAAGCTTTTTGGGATTAAATTAAAGCCAAAAATTGTAGGATTTCTTAATTTTTAGGAAGTTTTGTCAAGATGTTTATTGTAATTTATAGAAAATATATTTATTGAGTGTTTTCGTCATTAGCATGAAAATATTGAAATGCGGCATAATCTAGGTTCCGATGATGGACTAAAATGTAATTTTAAATCCAAATACAGATGGCCAAAACTAAAACACCTAGATTAAAACAACATTTGACTAAGCCGCCCAATTTTTGGATGAATTACTAGTAAGCAACATGTATATTTCTAATATATTATTTGTGTATTTTGGTTATATGTTATAATAAGTTTTAATTTTCATGATATGTTATACTGTATGAGTAAATGCAACGGACACAAAAAAGGGAAAAAGTGTCCTAAAAATCCTAGCGAGACGGTATAAAATTTGTCTCCCGTAGTTATTGTGCTTTGTTGTTATTCAATGTATTAACGATAAAACAAATCTTTATTTACTTTCAGCTAGTAAAAAAAATAAAATTAGTAATACTTAGAAGAACCTCAGTGAAAAAGAGAAGCAACCGTTCAAACAGAGGGCAAAGGAAGAACGGAGAAAATATAACGAGTAAAAAGCGAAAGAGAAGGTTGTAGCATATTAGTTCTAAATTAGTAATTATGAAATATTT
>MKEJ01105740.1:0-15560 GCA_001753735.1 Embelia ribes
AGCTCGAGTACCATTGATATGTTATGCCTTCTATTGGCTCCCTCTGCAGCGTACCAAATTGATGTAGATTTGGTGAGCTCGAGTTCCATTGATATGTTATGCAATCGTAGAGTACCATTATCCAGATCGGGTTCTACATCAATTTGGTATGTTGCAGAGGGAGCCGATAGAATGTACAAGAGACGATGCATTGCATGACATATACCGACGAGGACGTCCTAATACCGCATGGCACGAGTTCCATCAGGTACATGTTGATGTGTGGAGCAATAGACATTCTGCCATTCAGAAGGCTGAGTTGTTTGACGGCCAAATGAGTCCCAATGATCCATATATGTTATGGTATCGACACATTACTCAATTGAATGTGTCCCTTTGCCCCATTTCCTGGGCATGGATTTTTACCATCTGTAGCTTGTTAGAGATTGATGGTAAGCTCATGATTTATTTTGTTTTTTTTTTACTTATCTATATATATTCTCGCTTGTATGTACATATTTTTTTATATTATATATATATAATTTTCTTTTGTAGTTGGAAACGCTTTCACGAGTATATTTAATGGCTATAGAAGAGGGGAATCAGAAGTTTATAGATCTGATACGGCCAACACTGGAAGAGGTTAGATTTGATCTACGTGGATTGGATAACATACCCCCTATCCTTGATCAATCACAAGCTGAACCTCAAAGTGGACGAGGACCTAGGGGTAGACGAAGGAGTTGACAAAGACAGAGGGGTAGACGAGGTGGATTGACTCATTATGAGCTAGTTGATATCGGCCCCGCACATTAGCCTGATGTCGGTCCCGAGCACCAACCTGATATTGGTTCTGAATATCAGCCCGATGTCGGTCCCGAATGTCAGCTGATGTCGGTTCCGAACGTCAGCCTATTGCATCTACGGCTAATACAAATGATTCATACATGCCTATACCTTTAGAGCAGACTCTTGCGACACGACATGATAGTGTTGTTTGTTTCATGCCTCGGACACAAGATAGCAATGATTGAATTGTTTCGATGCTTCATGATGGTAATCCGGTATTGATATCAGATAGGTTGGAGTTGGAGGTACATACACCGAATCAAGCCAATCCCGTTCTAGTAGTTTTACATTCAAGACTTTACCATATGAGCACCGTTACGAACGCCGTAAGAGGAAAGGGACTTCCTCTTCAATAGTTGCTTCAACGATTGGCTTTGACCCTATCTCGCAGCCTTTTTCAGTGCCTTCGTCTCCGCCTCCTATAGAGCCACCTATACAGCCTCCCCTTCAGTCTTCTACACAGTTCCTTGGTGAGCCATTTGCACAACATTTCCCTGAGACACAGATAGGAATGTTCTACACAAGTACAAGAAGTGGAGCCGACACCTCTCCCAAGAAAGTAAAAAAGGTAGAGGAAGCTTGTCAATTGTGGAACTCACTCAAAATTAAGGCATTAAATTATTTAGCACGATTAGTACATCTTGTGGGACTTAATTATGTAGGAAACTTGTATATTCGAATGCTTTGTTTATTTGAACTTCTCTAGTTTGTTGATGTTATTGACATGTTTCTATTTTTATGAAATCTTTTAGTTTTGTGAAGTGGTGGGTATGGACTAAACGTTTGTTGATGTATTTTTGTGAAATTTATGCTTTCGCTGCCGACAGGTTATGGCAGATGTAACAAATAAATGTATTTTTTTTTTTAACTTGTTAAGAAAATGCATTTATTTTATGCGCTTTTTATGTAAAATTTTAAAACTGAAAACACATAAAAGAAATGTGTTTTCTGTGTAAATTTTTTAAAATTGAAAACGCATAAAAGAAATATGTTTTCTGTGTAAATTTTTGAAAACAGAAAACGCATAAAACAATTGTGTTTTCTGTGTAAACTTTACAAACACTAAAAATGCAATTTATTAATGCATTTCTTAGTCAATTTATATCTTCCCTCTGTTAACATTTTGACGGAGCATATTGGAATTTAAACATATAAAAAATGCATTTATTTTATGGGTTTTCTAATGAGGTGTGTTAGTTTGGGAAATTTTCTAAGTAGTGTGTTAGTTTGGGAATATTTGTTGTTATATAGGCTAAATGGCAAAAACCTAGAGATGAAGCTCGCACTCAACAAGCGACCTAGTGTTGTAATTTTGTCTTATTATTTTTCTATTTGTTCTCATTAGCTATCTAATCACGTAACAAATTCTTCTGTGAATTAGCATCTTTTGAATGAGTTTCCAATTTTTTCCCATTTAATTTATTACTTTTTCGAAGTCCATTTTCATAAGGCTTCTTGTTTCTTAAGAATTGGATAAAATGTGGCACATACCTTATCTGAGAATTGTTCACCTGTATTTCTAAAATAATTGTTTTTGAAAAATACCCATTTAGCGAATCAATGCACTTGAAAATAAACTTAACGAAAATTTCCATAAGTTTTTTCTTTATTTCAATTCCTCGAATCATTCTTAAGGAATGCCTTGCTTGAAAGCCTGTTATGCTTATTTCTCTTTGGTGAAAGGGCTGAATTGTATTAGTATAATTTTGTTTTTCTTTCTTACCGTTCATGGCCAGATGCTTGGAACATCCAATTTTTGACTAAATTTTCAAATCAAATAGATTGTTATATATTTTCTTTTTAAAGCTTGTGAATTTAGTAACCTACGAAGACTTACATGGAAGAGTCGCTCCTTCATGTCGAAGACTTGGAAAGAGGAGGGACAAAGTGGAGAGACAAAAACTTTAAAGTGCCATTCAATTGAGGTTTTTGTCGATTGTTTTTAAATAAAAAACATTTGCCTTTTCATTGGTTTTGGGTTTATGACCGGTTTCTTACTTCTGAGCATGAATTTGGAATTAATTCTTAGTTAAGTGCTCTATTTTTTCTTTTTCTTTTTTTTTTTTTGATAGCAGTAATATCTTTATTTTTTCTTTTAAAATACTGGCTTCTAAAATAAAATTTGATATTTCTGATTTATGATAAAATATTTTTTTTTTTCCAAATCTTATTCTATTTGCTGTGTTTGTTAGATATAGAGACTTAAAGGATTTCTTCATAATGTTTTTCATTTCAAGGTAAGCTCTTTGTCTTTTCTTTTAAAATATTGTCTGAGAATATATATATATATGTATGTGCGAATCAATTTGATTTGTACAAAGTCCTTTTTTGTTTCTTTGATATCACCTATGATGTAATTGAATCTCATGGAAAAAATTTCTTCTGTTTATGGAATTATGTTATACTCCATATAAATGTGACTTCGCTGGAAATTAGAATGTTTACTTTTAATTGTTTTTCTGAATTGTAATCTGGTGTTACTTTTGTTTGCTAATCTATGAGGTAGATGCGCTTATAATAGATTTGTGTTTATAGTGGAGATCTCTCAATGTAGTTTTTTTAAATGGAGTAGTTATATTCAAAGCCATGAATTCGAGAAGATGTAGAAGATAGTAGGTTTCGCATTGCAGTTTTCTGAGTGTGCAAGTTTTGTTGGATGGTAGAATGCTAGATCTATACGGGTTTTTGTTTTAGTGTTTATAAGTAAAGAAAAAAGTTTCCAAGCATTGGGTCTTGGCAAATGCCAGCATTACAAGAAATGTATGATCATAATAAGTGGATCGATTTTACTTATGTTTAAACCTAAACTTGTTTGGCTATTTTATTAATAAATCATATTCATCAGTTAATAAACAAAATGATCTTAGCGGTATCATTAACTCTTATATTTGTGTTCAACTATCTTGGTGTATAAATGAGATTAGTAAAAGATATAAGGTTTGGCTTTGTCATATGCACAAATATATGTTACACATGGAGTTTAGGGCTCTGATTCCACTTCCTGTGGAATTAGATACTGAGACACTTTCTTAATTGATTAATCTTAATAAAAATTGGAGGACATTTAATATATTCTTTTCTATAAAAATTTGTATTATCTTCCAAACTTTTCTTCTTCCATTTTTATTTCATTTGCTATTTTTGTATATTTATTCAATCAATACTCCTTATCACTTTTTGTACGTCTAATTTTCTAACGATTATAATTTGTGTTGGGTATTGCAAAATTATTTTCTTCTTTTACTTCTTCCGTTGTATTTTAATGAATTCCAACCTTCTATTGCAGGTTATAGGTTTCACGCTCGATAGTGTAGCCAGGCCTCGGACAATCGAAGCACCTCAGCAAATCAATTCCTTTGACTCTCTTGATCAATGTTTGTTGTGAAATTGGATGTGCAGTTGTATGTGCGAATTGTTGAGTGAATCGTTTTATATAATTTATCACCATAGCTCGAATTGCACACGCATGGTGTGTGCCACAGTGGCTAGTTTTAATAATTTTGGGCCCCACGTGGCCTAAAAAAAAAACTCATTAAAAGCACAGTATTAGTCATTTTTATCAAATTTCCCGATTTGATAAATGGCAGATTTAGGAAGTGGGTCTATGTCTAATGGGGATGAGAAAACCTTCCCTGATATGTTGAAGAATACACCCTCGAATATACGTAAATTGGCTAACGAGTTACAGCAGCACGAGGGCCAAAAAAAGTATCTCGCCCAGACTATAAGCCCGTCCGATGGGGGAGATGTTCGGTGGTACTTCTGCAAGGTTCCCTTGGGACCTAATGGTGAGCTAATGCTGTGTTTTTTGTTGATTTATACATATATCGGTGTTGTTGGACTGTGTTATTGGTTGGTTTGTTGCTTACTGAAGAAATGAAATACTGATTTGCGGATTTTAGGGTTTGGAATTATTTTGAGTTTCGTTAGTGTGTTAGATTATTTCTCTGTGAAAGCTCACGCTGATTATAATATGTACTTGGAAGAAATTACTCACTTTCTCCTAACATTTGCTACGGCCTGTTTTTAATATTCTCACCTTGATTTAGTATATACTGTGTTAATAATATGCTCATATATCCGAACTAATCTTCAGACTTATCGAATTTGTGATTGTCATGAAATTCAATTTCAGTTTGTTATTTTAATTTAATATTGTTGACTAATATATCGCATGTTTGTCAAGACTCCGAACACTTTCTTTCAACAAGCAGAATCACTTGGTTTTAATAATTTTTTTCTGCGTATCTGTTTCTTTTTCTTCTTCTTCTTTTTTTTTGACTTGAACCTAAAGCCCATATGAGAAACCTTTGTGTGACTGCATATTTTTCATGTGAACACGTCCTTGTTGTCACATATTGTGTACTGTAGGTTAATAAAACAGTTTTAAGTTTTATCGCTTGTGGTGGCAAGAATGGAAAGCATATGAAGACATAAGAAGAGTGGATTTCGGGACAGTTGTCAGATCCTGTACCAGTTCCTCTCAAGACTGATCTGAAATTTAAATCCTTCCTAGTACCTAGTTTGTTAGCCTGGGTTTCAGGCCTGAAGGTCCATCTATAGTTGCATTATTCAAATATTCCTTTATAATTGTGATGGATGAGATAGGGGTGGCCGTGGTGCACCTATGAATGGATGGTATTGTTGGTGAAAGAGTTGTGTTGGATTTCATAAACCAAAATGAGAGGAAACTGCAAAGGTTTAAAGGCATTCCCAGTGCTATGTAGACATGCGGCCATACATGAAAAGGATGGTAATAGGGATATATCTTAATTGTGATATATTTATTCTTTACACAGCTAAAATTTTGACCTTAGGGACGAGACCGATATAAGAGTGGTAGAATCATCACCGTTTAAAAGCTCATTGATATTGTCTTAGTTGGTTTATACTGACATTGATCAAGAACGTTCGAATGAACAAGAACATCAATGAGTGATAAATATTCATGATGGGCTTGCACTCCGTAATAAGCTGGTATGTTGTCTTTTGTACTTGTGTCATGGCATAAAGGTTGATTCATATGTTTACAAAATTGCCCTAAATCAATTATCTTCAAAAAGGAAGCATTGGAGCATGGATAATGATTTAAGTGATTTTTTAATTTTTTTGACTGGTTTTATGTTTTTAGTGTTGTTTGCCTATATTGTTTTAATTCTTGTGCATCATTGATTCATTGTTTTCTTCTTTGTTTTCTTAGAGTTAGCTGCTGCAGTCCCTCGAACTGAAGTCGTGGGAAAGGGTGATTATTTTCGATTTGGCATGAGGGATTCTCTCGCAATAGAAGCCTCTTTCTTGCAGGTGACCGTTAGTATGTTAATAACGTGTTGCATTTGCAATTTCCCTTTTTCATCTTTGGATTGGATATATGTGGATATATGTAATCCTTCTCTGAAAACTACCTAAAGAGACTATCGATGTTGTCTGATATGACTGTTCGCTTTTAGCTTCCCAAAATTTCTGCCTCTGAACCAAATGTTTCCATTAAATTGTTTCTCAGGTCATGAGATAAACGACAGTGGTTCGGCAGAAAGGAAATTATTGGGTTTTAAATGTGTTTGAAATAAACAATCTTGGTGAAATCTTTACTTCCACATTCATTATTTATAGGAACCTAAAAAATAAACCGACATCGCTAAACTGTCCCTAAGCCATTCATTTTTGACACCCGCCTCTCAACCAGTTCTTTTTCTTTTACTTTAATGGCTGCCCACATTGCAATACTCATTTTATTTGTATATAATGGTGATTGCACGACAGCACAATCCTCTTGTAGCCACAAACTGTAATCCACTGGATTTGGGAAGACCTTACTAATTATTGTAGGAGTAATTTTCACATTAAGTCGACTCTATCGAAAGCTTTCTCTCCAGATTGTCCATCATATACATGTGCTTCCAACTTTTAGGGATTAGAGAAGTCTTATGGGGGAGATTCTTATGATTTTGTTTTTGAATGCTTTATTCTGATTAAAACGGCCACGCTTCAAACTTCAATTGTTTTCTTTCTCGATTGACTGACAGACAGTTCTAGTTAAGTGAAGTTAAATGGTTTGTCAATGGATATTTGAGTATGATTACAATCCTAATCTTCCCCTATTGATTTATTTTTTTTCCCAACATCACGTCCTAAATTTATTGGGATCTTTAAGGCTTAAATGATAATGATGATGATGATCATGTCCTAAACTTAGTTTTTATTTGGATATGTAGGGAGAAGAACTGCTCTCTAGTTGGTGGAAGGAATATGCAGAATGTAGTGAAGGACCCAAAGATCGGCCTAGTGGCAGCGGGTTAAAAGCATCTCCTTTAGAGGCTGTAAACTCAGCCCAGCTATACGGAGAGGAGGAAGAGAGAGTTGGTGTACCTGTGAAGGGAGGTCTGTATGAGGTACTTTGATTTCTTTTTGGCCTCACTGTTGTATACCTCGTTATTATGCATGTAAGGGTCTTCGGAATTTAATTGAAATGGAGACCAATGGGTACAGAGATTACATCTTTAGTATATGATGTATTTTAACTTTTATGCTATCATTTCTTTTGTTTTTGTCAAAACTATCTGATGATCTTAATTAGGCTTCAATTTTGATTCATGATCACTGTAAAATTCTTTAACTTTAGCTGGCTATATTGTGTAACGGCTCAGCATGATTGAATTCAGCATTTATTAATGCAAGATTTAGCTGAATTGACATGCAATGAAGCGGGCACGTTTGCAAATGATTTTCATGGCAACCGCATACTAAAGTAAAATCCTATATTACTGTCTATAACAACCTCACATTCCGAAGATTGTCCCTGTTTTTTAATTATCTTGATGGTTAAATCAATTGATTATCATCATTTGTTGTTCACGATGCTGTCTGTTGATTGGATACCTATAAGCAGGCGGCTTTTTGTTCTTCATAAGGCACTTGATAGTGAGCAAATGATTCTGTTCGAAACCTTTTTAATGCAATATTTATTTATGATTATTGAACCCTATTTGGTCTTCACATCGCAGAAACAAAAATATGAAAGATTAATTGAGAGAAGAGTCTCCTCGTTTCTCTTTAGTATTGGAGCTTGTTATCTGCATGTCATATACCTTGTGAATTTGTTGTATGTTTTTTATTCTTTTTCTATTCATCCTCTCTGTTCCTTGTTGAATATGAAATTTATTTGTCAGGTTCTAACCAATGGCATTAATTTGTATGCGTGCTTTTTTTTTTTTTGGATGTCACTTGTCAGTTGCCAGAACTATTGTTTATTGGTGATTAATATGCAGGTAGATTTAGGGAAGAGACATTGCTTTCCCGTTTACTGGAGTGGAGAAAATCGGCGTGTTTTAAGAGGACACTGGTTTGCACGCAAAGGGGGCCTTGATTGGCTTCCAGTCCGTGAAGATGTTGCGGAACAGTTAGAGTTTGCTTATTGTAGCAAAGTATGAAACTGTTCGATTACTTTACTTCTATTATGTGTAAACCATCAAGTAGTTCCTTTTTGTTTCTACAAATAATTGTATATGATTTCTCTTTCTGTTGGGAATGGTTGACGTATAAATGACTTCCAAAATAAGAGAGGGGAATATTAAGCGTTGCGCCAAAAGAAAATATCGGGGTTTGGGAGGGAATCAATAGGCACGATGATTTAGAGCAGAGAGGTGATTACTTTTGAAAGTGAGAGAGACTTTAGTAGTGAAGAAGAGAAAATTGTATTTTGACGTAAATGAGTTTAAGAAAAAGAATGTTAGAGACGGAATTAAAGGAAAAAATAATAGTTTGGGCTACTTTCCATTCTACTTGGAAGTTGGTTGAAAAAATGTATTTTCAAGTGGTATAGTTGAATTTGATGGGAAGTTAGATAAGTGTACTTGTGCAAGGTTGGAGAATAGGAAAGTAGACAGTTAATTCTTTCTTTACCTTTTACTTGTCAACAATAGTTCAGATAACCTTGAATCTGATTTTTCAATTTGAGTAAAATTAAGGATCAGCTTTTGTTCAACATGTCATATGCTGCTGAGAACATTGTTTTACTGCTTTGGGGGATGCTTACTAATTTAAGCTACAATTTTTCTGATCATATTGGCGTACTCTTAATAAGTTTTTCCTGTTTCTATATGCTCCTTAGCCACATAGATTTTCTAAGGAATATATATTTTTTGTCTTGTTCCCATCAGGTTTGGCGTAGGAGAACATTTCAGCCATCTGGACTGTTTGCAGCTCGAATTGATTTACAAGGGTCTACTCCTGTACGGCTATTTTCTAATTAAATATGTTATTCTTTTATTGTCAATGACTTGGTTGTAAACACATTTTGTTGTTGGCTTGCAGGGATGTTATGTTCTTTTCACAGGAGAAGATGATTCATGGCAAGCTTGGCTGAATTATGACGCCTCTGGTTTTTCTAATGTAATTAGTTTGGGAGGGAATGGGATTATGTTGAGACGTGGATATGCTGCATCTCAGTCGCGGAAACCAACTCAGGTGCTTTTCTTTTTCACATGCTCTGTTATCATTTATGCAATAAATAAGTAGGAACTTTTCCCGGAGGGTATGTCTGAAAGTTATGTGGGGGAAACGGAAATGAAGAAAACCTTGTAATTTTAATAATTTCATATATTTCAAAACAAATAATATCTGTTTATTTTATAATCCAAACTATTTTTTTTTCTCTGCACTTTATCCACTTTTCCCTTCCTGTTTCTTCTCTTTCCCTTCCTTAAAGGTCCAAACATGCTCTGATTGCTGTTACTGTTAACTCCTTGCTGTTCGTATTACAACTTTATCTGGGTTCACTCCTTTCCAGTAATACAAGAAAGCTTATGGTCCCTTCATATATCCTTTGCTCTTAGATTAATTGGAAGCATAAAAATCGTTGGCCTGTCCTTTTATTTTAAGATTAAGATTATGATGAGAACCAATAGAGAGAATGATAAAGAAATAGAGAAGAGGGAGAGAAAGAGGAGGAGGGAAAGGAGACAAACACAATTCTTTATCATTCTAAAATTTGAATAACAAAACTGATAAAGCCTTAAATGTATAGGGGAGGAAAACCCTAATTCTAGAAAAAGGAAATAAAATCACAATAAATGATAGAAGGAAATATTAGCTAAACTAATTGAATTCCTTAAGGAAATAATACTCACTTATTAAACTAAATAAATAAAACACACTGACTTATCTAAATAAATAAATAACTCATAATATCCAAATATTCCTTATTGATCTCCATTACTTACCTCAGTCAGCATAAATTGATCTCATGTTTTCTCATTTTGTTTTGAAACATAAACATAGTCCGGCACATATTTGCAACAAACTAATTCTATATGTAATATACATATCTGCGAAAATTAATAAATATACAACCACTGTGTACTTATGTGATATTGTCATTTCTCTTTTTCTTATGTTGTCATAAATGCCTACAAGGATAAAAATTTACAAAATGTTACTTTAAACTCATTCGTGGGTTATCTCTGATAAAATTTATGAAGCAAGGAATGAGGGGAAAGGTGTTTCCAAGTGAATTGAGACAATTTCATAAAATTTATGAAGCAACTAATGAGGGGAAAAGGTGTTTCCAAGTGAATTCAGAAAGTTTCATAAAATTTATGAAGTAAGAAATGAGGCAAAAAGGAAGGGGTGAGCATCGGTTCTGTTTCAGAAATTTCCTAAACCAAAACTCAAAAAAAATAGGAACCGATACCGAACTGAACTAAACGAGGAACCGAACCGAAACCCAAAATAGGTCAAATCCCGATCCCGAAACCGAAAATCCTGAAATTTTGAAATAAATAAGGTTAAATAAATAATATATAAAATTAAATAAATAATATTTTAGGAAATTTGGGATACCCGAGAATTTTATAATCAACTCCTGATCCCGACCTGAAATTATTTCGGGAAATTTGGCACATAGAATTACATAAATAATATAGAAAAATTAAAATGATATGAATTTTTCGGGACATTCGGGAAATCTAAAAATTTTATATTTAATTCCCGATCCCGAATCAAAAGTATTCGGATACTTGAAAATTCAAGATTTTAAATCCTGATACTGAACTGAACAATTTTTTTGGGTAATTGGCTTCGGTTTTCTCGATTAGTATTTCTAGAATCCCGAATGTTTGCATACCCTTAGCCACGCGGTCTCCCTTCGAATTTTATATTGTTGAATGGGTCTATTTTTTTAGAACACAAGTCCGTGTGACTTAGTTGATTTGGACAAAAAAGATAAACAACTATATGGTTATATTTCAACTCCCTCTATGGAATCCATTAAACTTGTTTGAGACAAGATATAGCAAATTCATTTAAAATACTTGAGTTCCGTTTTCATTCGACTCTTTTGAATTTGACTCTGTTCCATCATTTTCTTTTCTTTAGTACTTCCTTACATGTCTCTTGTTGTAGAGACTTTTAGGCAATGCAAGGCAGTTACTGTTTTGTTTTCTTTTCGGTTCTCCACTTATGAGATAAAAAGAGAGGTTTGTCTATTTAGAAAGTTACTTTTGTGCATCTATTCTTATGTAATAGTTATTGAGACAAATTATCTTGCATGCATTTAAAAAATAAAACCAACAAATTTGTCTAACTGATTGCAAAAGCCCTTTTAACGCATTTTTTGCGTTCTTGTTACTATTTGTTGTTCCAATTCTAGCACATCATTTTTCCGCTTGGTTCTGTAATTGAATGAGAAGATTTTTGGTTTGAGTAACAACGTATTCAAATCTTCCAAAGATTGTATCATAGCATGCTAAATTTTGTCTCGATATCTTTTTCCAGGTAGGTGATACTAGTTCTCACTGCGCCAAACACTTCGGCTACCAAAGTTCAATCCGTAAGTCTGCGTCTGGTTCTGCATTTTTGTCACGCCCCGCAATTCGTGACTCAAGATCGTGAGTTCCAAAAGAGAAAAAGAACCGAAAATAAAGAAATAAAAAAACATCTACGCCAATTATGTCGCATCTAACCACTACGGCAGGACGATACTACTTACGTGCTACAACATCAACAATAACGGAAAAGTAAACTACTCTACAAAGAAAGGATGAAGGTCAATCCCAACTCCATAAAAATGTATAACATAGTAAATCTGTCTGTTTACTAATACAACACCGCAAGCTGTATGCTCGCCAGAAACAAAAAATAAAGGAAGATATACATATATTTTTCGTCTCGTGTAAGAGCAAAAACATATCTATATTTTTGCCACGCTACATCCACTACACTGCTACAACCCCGCTATCAGAGTACACTAATACATCAAAATGAAGTACATAAATATAAAGCACTAAACAGATGTGCCAAAAGTATGTACTACTACAGCAGAAGCAATATACGGATGATCTGAGCCCACCTCCATACCTATAAAGCCACGCATATATATATAGGAAGAAATGAAAAAAAATTGTAACGGCTAGTCAAGTACTTTCACTATAAAAGAGAGATTAAGCTATATGTACATGAATGAAACATATTGCAACATATGAGGATAAAATATAAACATGATTGTAATTATGATTATGAATGCCATGCACGCACACACACACACTACACATTTTAGGACCGGTATCACTATGCTTTTATAAATACTAAGATTTGTCACCCACACTATGATAGAATCAAAGTCTTCATTGACTCGCCACTCACGCTATGACAAGGTTAATGGTAATATCCCATATCTGGTTTCTCGACTTTCACGGTAAGGCTGTATGATCTCATTATTTTCCACGCATTTTTATAAATTGTTACTTTAAGTCCCGATAATGAAAGAAAATACTCACACCAACACATTTCTTTCAAAACCACGCTTTCATGACCCACGCTTACACCACGCCATATGAATGCAATGTAATGCATTAATTACACAATTAATATGTTATATAGTAAACAACGCTTGAACATGTTAATGAAATGCCGCGCAATAAACATGAATAATGATATAGCTTCACATTATAATAAAATTCATGTTTTTACTACGCCAACAACTACACCTACTCGTTTGTATAATTCACGCCTACATTATGCTGAAGTGATGTATCAATTCACGTCAATTTATAGTGCAAGTACTACCCCTAGAAGACTTTTTCATCACGTTTAAGTTCAATTTCACCAATACACGCATTCAAACAAATCATAACATATACATATGCCAAGCCATCAATTTTATCTTAAAACTCGTTTACTACCGTGCCTAGAAATGCACAAAAAGGTTGCCCTGAGACTTCCTTTGCAAAAGCCCCAAATTCGCCTCTTTTTCGCCTCTCGATTTGATCTAGCAAATGAACTCAAATCGTTAAACATCGAGACATAAAAACGTTATACTCCTTACGAGGAACAAGAATATCAAATAAAATTTCATGTACATGAAGTGCACGGAAATTGAGGTAAATCAAACGAACGAGATAGATAGAAAAACTTACGTAGAAATGATCTATATGATTCAATGATGAAGAATATCAACTTATTTTTGATAGACAAGCCTCGGAACTAGATCAGACCAAGCTTTTAAATTTGAAGAACAATGGAGTCTTCTCTCTCTCTTTTATTCTTTTCGGAATTTGGGGAAAAATAACTTTTGAGTTAACATGATGTGACTTTTTAAAAAGTTGTTCCGGACATAAATAAGTCGACATATAGGGTGTAACGGTTGAGTTATTGCAAACAATCGACATATAGGTAGTATAAGTTGACATATAGACCCTTCGAGTGAAACAAAACTCTCTGAAAAAAATTGTAACCATACAAGTCGACATATAGGTCATATAAGTCAGCATATAGGCTAAAAGCCGACTTATAGGTCCTATAAGTCGACATATAGGTCCAACAAAATCCCCCTTTGGCCTCTGAAATTCTGCTGTTCTGCAAAAGCATTTCTTGAACACTTCGGGCTCCGTTTTGACCTCTCTACACTTTGAATTTGTTTTTTGCCAAAACACAAAAGTTGTAGATAAATGGAATATCTTTGTAATGATATATTGTAGACCTCAATCGGATTTACGGTTTGGGAGATATGACCAAAATACTGATCTGGTGTCGTAACAAAGTTCGTTATTGCACTTGATTTTGATTCCACAACTCACTTGTCATTACCATACGCTATGCCACACTACCCCATGCCATGCAATAATAATATTATAAGCAACGCTTAATATTATTATTAAAACGAAAAGAAAAAAAAATATTTAGTCGAATTTCCGGGACATTATAATTTTCGTGAATTTATTACAGGTCAATCTCTTAACCCTTCAAATTCACTATCCTAAGTTCATGCCTCCCCTTCAATGGTGTTGGCTAACCTCTCTCCGATTTGCATAAGATCGGTACTTTCGTGAGGAGCTGGAAATACGTAGGATAAGTACGGTAATAACAAAGTCAAGGGCATATAATGTAATTGTCTGCCATCTAAAAGAATATTTGGGTTTTATAAATCAGAGAAAAAGTTGGTTCTATCAAGCTTAATGTTGATTATTTAGGCCAGAAATCGAAAACCTGAGCTTATAGCCTTAAAATCTGTACAAAGAAACCCGCTTCATACCTCCGAGATTGTGGGTAATGTAAGGACCCACATATTTTATGACTTTGCCCTTTGTACCATTCGCCTCTGACCGAACGTGTATTACAATTTACATCCAAAATCAGAGCACTGCCCTGTAGATATTTTGAACTGTTTCTCCGAAAAGGCAATCTTGAATATCACCTCTATCAACCTGTTATTTATGAGGGCAATTTTGACAGTTTTAAAGGTAAAAAAATTAGTTGACGCCTCTTGATTATAGTGAATAAATGTACATCAAAGTTCACTATGCTACTCGAGTAAAACCTTGACGGTAGACTGGTCATAGTTTTGACATGATAATCTTGAACAGTGCAGGTAAAACTAACTCCAAGGGGGAAAAAAGGGCAAATAAGCAGAAAAAAGGGACATTTTGTTTTTAAACTTCCTATGTTCTCCTTGCAGCCAAGAACATATCCAATGAGACTTTTCGGAGTGATTTTAACGTCTTTTTGCTATTTTGTTTACATTGTTGCAGCTTATATGCCACACTTGAGTCTACTGTATCAGAACTTGAGCGAGGAAGAGAAGAAGAGAGCTGTGGAGAAGGCTAATGCCCTCGATGAGAGCATCGGCATCCTGAGCTTCCAGATAAGTAGCTTAGCCCTGTATGAAACTGACCCCGAAGACAAAACTCTCAAATCCTGGAAAAAAGTTGCTGAGTGTACCCTTGCGAGCTAATTAAGGTAGATCAATAAAGTAATAAGCATGCTTCTGTCGTAATAATTATAAAAATGCTTTTTATTTGCAATGCTTTCTGTTACTGGAATAGAATCCTTATCTTTTGTTTTTTTTTTTGGGATAAGCAATAAAATTCATTCCATTTGCACTGTTTTGAGTCTATTAAGAGTTCTTTGTATACATTTACTTGTATCATGTTCCTGGTTTTATTTCTGCTGTTTGAGATTGCTAGACTGTATTCCAAAATTTGTGCTCAATTCTCAAGATTTTTTCGTGTAATTTTAGATGAAAAAATTCTGGTTCGATTATTCACACCTTTAAAAGTTCAGCACTGTTGTAAAATCTGAAGAAAATTGATTTGAAATAATCTGGTCGAAGGTGTGGATTTTTCGTTCTTTGACTCTTTGTATTCACTCATCTTTGGCAGTCCACTGTTTCAAAGCCAGTTATTTGTCGACATTGCCCTCTAAGATTGAGAACCAATTCAAATTTACGAACGAAGACATGT
>MKEJ01105752.1:0-17155 GCA_001753735.1 Embelia ribes
GGAAAGAAACCGAAATTGGGTTCCTAGGCCTAAAATTAGACCTAGCTAAAGCTTTTGACAAATTCGAATGGAAGTTCATTAAGAAAGTTTTAACTCAACATCACTTTCCTGTCCAATGGATTCATCTTATTATTATTTGCTTAACTACCCCCACTTACAACCCTCTTCTTTTAAACCACAAAGGGAACTTAGACAAGGTGATCCTCTATCTCTCTATTTGTTTATTCTCAACTTAGATGTATAAATCGGCAATCTTTTAAATGTTTCTCAACAAAATCAAATCATACCTCTAAAATCAAGCAAAAATAGTCCTCCAGTTCTAATCTTCTGTTTTGCTGATGATTGTTTCCTATTCTTCAGCACCCGAAACAAAACTGTTAAGAATGTTAAGGAAATACTATCAAATTTTTGTTCTTGCACAGGGCAAACAATAAATTGGGAAAAATCCAACATATTATTTTCCCCCAATCTAAATACCCTGGCCAAAATAAAAGTCGTCCGTACCTTACACATCCATAATTCCACCTCTAATAATAAATATCTTGGATTTCATTTAGATTTGGGATGCTCAAAATACAAAGCTTTAAATGACCTTCTTAACAAATTTAACGATAAATTACAAGTCTAGTATAAAAAATTACTTTCCTGCGCAGGTAGAGCTACTCTCATTAAATCATCTTTATCTCACCTAGCAAATCATCGCATGTCAGTTTTTGACCTTCCTAAAAAGACCCTCACACAAATTACTCAAACGTATAAAAAAAACTTCTTTGGAACTCTTCTCCTCATGGTTAAAAAAGGCAATCTCTGATACATTGGGACACTATTTGTAGACCTAAAAAAGAAGAAGGGCTAGACATATATGATCCAAAAACTCATAATGACACGCTCAAAATAAAAGCCTGCTGGAAAATAATGTCAAATCCACAAAGTTTGTGTGCTTGAATTCTGAAAAGCAAATATCACCAAATCAATCTCTTATTTTTGGAAAAGTATTACTTGTGCCCTTCCTGACTTCCTAAAATATTTAAATTGGATTCTTACTACTAATTCAAAATTCAGGTTTTGGAAGGACAATTGGGTCTTTGAGTGCAACTTACTATCACAAATTAGTAACATTCGCCCAAATCCTGATGAAACAGTGTAAAATTACATGGACCAAAACTAAAAAACCCTGGAACTACGCCTTCTCAAAGATAACCTACCCGAGAACTTGGCCAATAAAATAATTGGAAATCCTATAAACACTACGACACCTACTGACATCCCAATTTGGTCTCTTAATAAGGAAGGAAATTTTATCACCAAGGATACTTACCATAAACTCCTTACTCAAAAATGAACACCATCGGTCCTTCCTTTCCCTGGTTTATCTTATCTAAACTTTCGGTTCTCCCAAGACATAAATTTGTCCTTTGGCTTGCTTCTCACCGTAAATTTCCAACTACACAATTCTGGACTAATAGATTCCAGCGGACTCTAATACTTTGCCCCTTTGTAAAACACATCTTGAAACGCAAGATCATATACTATGGTCTTGTTCCTATTTTGCATACCTAAAAGCACTATGGCCACTAGAAATCATCTTCTTAAAAATAGGCATACACTGATAGGTTTACATCTCCTTACAAATAATAACCAAGCAAAATTGGCCAACCTTGCAATCCTAACTCTCTTGCAACTATGGAACCTCAAGAACAAACTTCTTTTTTAGATTAATGTTTTAAACCAACACAATGTGGGCAACAAATAAACTTCCTTCTAAATCAACTGGACTTCAAACTTAAAAAGACCAAAAGCAAAAGAACTATTCTCATTCCCATCAAATGGCATCCACCACCACCAGGATACCTAAAACTCAACATAGATGGTGCCTCCCCTATTAAACGTAATACATCTGGCATCTTTAAGAAACCACAATAGTTAGTTCATCTTCGCATTTATGCTCAACATAGGACAAAGCATCCCAATTACAAGCACTCAAATGGAAACTTTATTATTGTCTATATTTTGGATATGAACATCTTTTAATAAACATAGACTCTATCACTCTCTCACATCTTTTTACCAACGAAGCTGTAATCTACCATCATGCATCTAGTTTTTTAAATAATGTAATATATCTGGACAAAACCGATCACTAAACTATAAGACATGTTTCGTGACTTGTGTATAATCAATGTGTACTTTTAAAATAGTTAAGGAATGCATGTGTTTTGTATTAAAAAAAAAAAAACTACTCAAACAAAAAGTTACTCCAAAAAAACCCCAATGCTCCCCCCCCCCCCCCCCCCCAAGGCACATACAAAATGAAGTTGGAATTCTCACTCAAAATCACGTGACTTTTTTTTTATATTTAATTAGGATATTAATCAAATAATGAATCATATTTGCACCCTAGAAAATATAAAAAAAAAAAGAAAAAACAAAAAAAAAAGAAAGGACAAAAGACAAAAGACCACAAGGTCCACGTCTTACAAAGCTCAATTCTATTGAAATTTGTTATAACGGTCAAAATATATTTTCTACTATCATAACTTATAAATAAGAAGATTTTGAAATAAAATGATAATTATGTATCATACAATAAGGAGAAATTTTATTCTATGTTTAATAAAATTCTTTCCTTTCATATTTCTTTTAATGATAATTTCTAAGCATGAAATTTCAATTTAATAAGTTGAATCAACATTCACATTTGAATTATATATATATATATATATTTTTTTTTTCTATAAATAAAAAGGATTAAGAAAATAAATTAAGTTAATAATAAAAACGAAAAGTTGATTCCCACCCATTTATATGCCTACACTAAATATAAATTTGATTTGAAGTCGTTATAATACCAAGATACTTACATGCCAAATATTAGACTTAGGGAAGTAAATATGAGAATATATTTTGAGCACTACAGAATTCAATTTTTATCGGCTCTTAATAATTTAAACATAAAATACTTTACTTATAGAAGATATATAAAATATGAAACCAACTTATCCAATTACAAAATCTAGAGGTAAAGAAAAAAAGAAATATAATATGATGTAAAATATGAAAATAAATCCCTCTATCTGCTTGTGCAAGTTTGAAAACCAAACCATAAAAAAAAAAAAGGATAAATAAAAACAAAATCGAACATGTTACTGTGCAATATTGTCCTTCATATGATTTTTCACTCTTTAAAATTTTATTTTTCATGAAAATGTGTTAACTTTTTATAAATACTCTAGAAAAAGTAACCACTATAAAAAATGCCAAAGGTCACATTTTGTAACATTTAATGCATTACATTTATTTCATAATAATCTTTAGACTAACTTCCATCACAACTTCAATGCTCTATTAATCCACAATTGAGCCTTAAGAAAACTTGTAACTTACCAATAATATAATATACAATTTACAAATACATGGAACCATTACAAATTGATAAAACTACCACCCTTACTCTCACAAAAATTATATACGATAAAATTATACATATTTGATAATGAGCAGAGGTTACTATTTCTCTTTTTCGAATAAATAAACATATCAATCGTGATGATATGGGTTTGAAAAAACGAAAAACTTGTGGATTAGTTAATGCAATAACTACGAAAAAAGTGTGGTTCTCATAGTAAATAATTTGGTTTTTAGTGAGTGATTAATGACAAGAAAAAATTATGGTATGTATTCAATGGTGTCCATTCTATTTCAACTTCTAACTCCTATTATTAATTTTCTTAAATTTTTAAAATACCAATATCCGATTGTTGAAAAAATACAAACTTCATAATAGAATGTCATTCTAAGACCATGGAGGGATTGTTTTGTCATAAAGTTTGTAGGGTATTAAATGTAATACGTAATTCCTTTTTTGTCCTTATATAATTAAAGTACTATAAATTTAGGTGTGATTTTACAGAAGTAAAAGGGGTAATTTCAGTATAAAAAATACTGTAAACAAATCCATAGAATTCTTTTTCTAGAGAAGGGAGATTTTACAAATTAACACGTCACAATTCTAAGGCACCACTTGGAGTAAAAAGTACACAGAGGCTCCGCTTTTAGTTTATTATACTTTTCAAAAAAGATTTATTATATATGATAAGTTACTTAAAAAATATAATCATAATTAATTATAAAAAAAATTAAAAAATTATGTCCAATATTGTAAGGCCCAGTAAAATATAATGACTACTTGTGTAATATTCCAGAAGAAAAAACTGAAAACCGATTCATTCTTTCATTTTCACATCGTACATTCTATTGTCTCTAAACATAAAGAGAGAAAGAGGGAGGAAGGAGAAATATGATTCTCAACACAAAATCCAACGGATCGTGGAAAAAGATTGTCTCAATCCACAATCGAAAGGTGGATTCGGATTCATCTCCCCATTCTCGTCGTACTGAAGTAAGTTTTGTTCTATAACTCCTCGGGTTCATTCAAAACCATTCAAGTTCTAATCAACCAAAACTTATTTTAAATGTTAATTCATATTTAATATATCATTGTTAATGGAATTCTTCGTTAATTGATAATAGGATTCATTGTTTGAGTGGTTAATCTTCGAATGGTGGCATCTACGGTTTTATCTCTGAGCTTCCCGAGAGATACTTTTGTTTTCGAATAAGTTGCGTAGCAGATTTAGAATTTAATTCTATTGAAACCCATGCATTGAATTTCATTTCTTACGTGAACAATGTAAAACTGACTAATTTTTGAGTCTGTGTTCGTCTGATGTTGGAATCGATTTATTCATGGAATAGGGGTTACCTTTCGAATGGTAGAAAAGTTATCGTTTGAACGGTGACAACTGGGGCACTGTTCGAATGATAGAAAATAAGAAGTAATTTCTTCTTTTTCTCCAATGCTTTAACTGATTTCCTAAAAATTAGAATTTCAAACAAGTGAAGGAGAATAAGTATATACATCTAATTGGTTAGGTTAGTTGATGCAAAGGTATGTTAAAAATATGCTAAGACCTACACCATCAAAGATTAATAAGTTGTTGTGACGAATATCTTTGTCTTGATATGTGGTGATGAGTTGTAGGTTTTGAAAATATTAGAGTTCTATGTGAGAGTAGTCGATTTAGACTTTTGGAGCGCGCTTATACCAATGATTGGTTGACTGCTTGAGTGAGTCATCGGCTTAGGCCTCCGGGATTCATGTGTTTAAGTGCACGATGAATTGTCGTAGGTTAGGGCAGGATATATATCCCATGAAGTCGTGTTTGTTGTAGTGGTCGTTGGTCTCGGAAGGTTAGATGTCCAAGTGTGAACCAGCTTCGCGGGAATCTATCCACCAAAATCGTTTTTGTTGTGGTGGTCATTGGTCTTGGAAGGCTAGATGTTCGAGTATGACCTGATTCTGCGGGAAGCCTTCCACCAATGTTATTGTGAGTGTAAAGTCTTTACATGTAACGCCTCAGAAAGACTAGATGTTCAAAGTGGGAGGACATGTATTCTATATTGTAGGACATGTTGTGGATTTACATGTTGTATCATTTGGTTTTGCACTGCTACGTTATTTCCCCTAATAGATGTTTGTGTTGGTTGTATCGATGAGTTGTTTATGTGATGTTGGATGTACAATTGGCAAAAATGTTTTGAAGGTATGTTTACCTATGCTGTTATTTTACATTTTTGTTGTTTATTGTCGATTTCGTTATTTCAATAGAATTGAATTCTTTCTAACACGTACATATTTTGTTGCTTTTTGTACTGTTTTTCTTATAAAATGCCAAGCAATATTAGGGGCTGGAGGTCAAGGGACTCAAGGTTAGGACGAGTGCTCACTCGACATAGATTGTCGGGATGTTTTATTATGTTCTTTAGACAATTATAGGATTTTGTCCATATTTTATTTAGAAATTACTTTGTGGCAGTAAAAAGGCGAAAACATGATTAATGCCTAGTTAGTTTTTGAAGTTCTTAGGTGAATATATTTTTCACTAAATAAAAATTATATCACTGTGGAGTAAAAATGGCTTATCTCAATGGTTTGATGTACTTTATTTAGTTATTTGGTCAAATGTAACATACTTGGGATGGCGTTAAATTTACAAATATACACCTTATGGAGTTGAAAGATAGTTGTCACAGTGTCAGTACCGAATTCTAATGATTTTTTTTTGTTTTTTATGATTTTGTGGCAATTTAATCTGCATGATTAATATTTATTTTTGCATGTATGCTCATATATGGGTCACATATATATGTCATATATATGACACTTATCTTTATTTGAAAAATATTTTGGATTTCAAAATAAAATTTTAATATTTTGTTAGTGGAATAAGTTATTTAATGCCTTGATGATATTCAATTTAACAAATTACTTATTTATCTTTTATTTTTGTCTTTAAATAGGTGAAAAGTTAATGTAATTTTATTGCTCATAAAGGGATATTTTGGAATAAAAAAATGATTAAACCTTTTATTAGTTTCACATATTTAAAATAGAGTTATATACATGCGTGCACACACATATATATTAATATTTGCGGATGTAATTTCAGGAGCCGATAAATAGCATTTTGGTAGAATGAAAAATGAGAAAACTTTAGTCTCTTTTACACTTTTAAAGTTAGCAGTTAGATTTCATGTAGTAAACTACAATAAATTTTCATGTAGTACACTTAATGAATAGGGCTAAAGCCCAATTTTGGATTATTATTTGATAGCTAGTTCTGGTTTGTTTGTTTTTTTCGAAATTGTAACAACATATCTTTTGAAAATTAACTTCTACTATTTTAGAAATGATTTGAGATGGTGATTCTACTTTTTCTATCTTTGATTACTAAAATTACCTCAAAATTGTCTTCAATACATGTCTAATTTTTTAATTTGCCATAGAAAATTGACTTATCACTTTGTTTCACAAAAAATCTTTTAAACTTTATTTATCAAATAAAAAAGTTATTCCATTTTTTTTTTTACAATCAAGCTATGAGTCAACTCTGAGAAGAGTATTTTGAAAATTACGTCATTTACAAAAACTAAGCTTAAATTCAAATTGGTACATAGATTACAGTGTCACTTTTGGCGTAAAAGTAACTATTCATGAAGAAGAAAAACTTGTACCTCTAATCTAAACCTACTTTTGTTTTTGTTGAGACTTAATTAGGTTGGGTCTTAAATGTAGGCTTGTTTGGTAGTAAATACAAGTAAATACTTTTGTGTTTTTTACTTAGAAAAAAAAAAAGTAAAACTGTGTGTTGGCACGCCCAAACAAAGTATAATTACCTTCCAAGAATAAAAATATATTTTTGTAAAAATAAAAATTTAGATGTTTTTATATATATTTTTTCACAATTTACAATATTACTAATTATTTTCATTGCTTTCAATACAAAAATTATATATTTTTTCAATTTCTACCAAATACATATCATATTTGTAAGTATCAATTAAAAATATAATTTTTGATTACCAATAAAAAGATATACTTTTATACTAATAAGATACAATAAAATGAGTAGGTTGTACTGTTGGCTTATTATTGGCTTTTACTATGGACCCACAAATTTATTTTTGCTGTAGTAACGGTCTTTACGAGTGAAATGACGTTTGTGGCAAATTTCACTATTTTGGATTGACTATGGAGCTCATTTTTTTCATCAACTATTTCCTTGCGAATCCCGGAGTTGTCAATCAGCGGCTACAATTACGTAGTCTTGCATATTTTTTTAATCTTAGCTGCTGATTTAAATTCTGATCCCGGGTTTGTCAATCAGCGGCCAAGATTTGCTCTAAGGAGCTCGAAATCAAAGCATCACTGCCCTGCACCTCCCAAGTGCTTCTGTGCTACCAATATTCGTAATAAGTTTCGCTCGTTCGAAACACGTATGAATAAATATGCAAACACTTAACTAAAATTTTGTGATAGTTTTATGAATAGTCGCTATCATTTGCGCAATTCTAATATAAGGGGAGAAGCAGAACTCCACACGAACCACATCGTAGTCCTTGTTTTTCGATCACCTACAAAAGTATGGTATCAAAGCGGCCTTGGTTGTGTTAGCAACCATTAACACGAGCTCTTGTCCCTCTGCCTATTCGTTCTTGTCCATACCCTTTTCGAATTTTCGAAGGATAACTTTGAATTACACAGGAAGTTTAACCAATCAGTCTAAAATTGATCATATGGCGCTCATCGGGAACAAGGATTGAACACTGCAGGATGGTTCAAAATATTCGGAACTAAACCGGAGATAGAGTATAGATATGGAAGGACAAGTTCAAAGGCAAGAGCTCATGTTGAATACAACGATGATTACAAATTAGGAGCTAGTCTATATATATGGAGAAATCTAATGCAAAAATATTAAAGTGCGTACGAGTTTTGCTGTCAATTTTCGACTCTGTGAGTCGGGTTTTCCACTCAATCGTCAGCTCCGTGAGGTAGCGAATACCATCGAGGTCACAATATGAATTAACTGACTCAACTAGAATCCTTAATAGGAAAATATCACAATATGTACAAAAAGTTAATTATAAGTCATCAAATATCACAATATGTACAAAAAGTTAATTATAAGTCATCGATACGACAAGTATACTATATGCAGTCCAGATAGTAAAAAAAAAAGAAAAATCGTTCATGCATAATAACGATTCAAGTCCTTAAAAGTGGGTTCGAGACATCGAGAACTTTAAATTACAATGAGCATATTGCATCAACCTAGCAATAATTGCATCAGAATCCCATAAAATTCATCCGTGATGACTTGTTTGAATTACAATCACAATAATACATCTAACAAAAAATTACATCACAACCCCGAAAACCCCCCACACGATAAATCTCAATGACGAAATATGGTCCTTGGAAGTAGCCAATTATGTAACGGGGACAAGCAATTGGAGTTCTGTCGATCTCTGTCTGAAGAATCCCTACTCAAAGAATGTCACCGTGTTTCTGCTTTTCAGAAAGAAAAACAGAAACACGACAGAAACAGGCAATGCCAAACAAGAAATTCATCACAAAAGGTCAACTCCGTCGTGCCCTTAGTACAACTTGTTGAACACAGAAAGGGGAGCAGATTCAACCAACGATCTTGGTATGAACGCTTCCCTATCAAGAGATACTTGTAGAGATGATGAAATCTTAACCACCGAAACCCACAAAATCGGAGAACAGCAAAAAGCGTAGAAAAACACAGCCAAAGCTCTTACAACACCGTCATTATACCAAGGGAATGCCATTACCACAAGGGTACCAAAAATACCAACCAAAGGGTAAATAACCGGAAGCAAAGGGAGAAGAAAGGCATTTATTGCGATGGACGAGAAACAGAAAGCGCCTAGTAAGTAGAGACCCCAACCAATAACAGGATGGATGGTGTGGGGGATGAGGAAGAAGGGGATTATATAGGCAGCTAAAATGGACCATAAAGCGGCTAGTTTTATGCCGGTTTGTATTAAGGTGAGACTTTTTTCTGCAGGTCGGTAACAGAGTTTGGATAAATTTGGACGGGCTAGTTTCGACATTGCAAATATTCCAATGTATAGAAGCGAAAGGAGCATCACCATAGGCATCTCTGCACTATACCTGTTGAGAAATCACATAATTAATATGAAGTGTGAAAACTTGATTTGCTGTTGAAGCAACTTAAAAATGAGACAACATTCATATAGATACTAATAACTAAAGGCTTTTGTTATGTTGCAGCCTATAAGCTCTAACTTTAAGCTTAAGAGTTGGACAACATTTGGTTGTTCAGCTTTAATTAAGCTAAATTTATTTGTTGTTTTGGCCCAAGTGAACTAGAAGCTTTAAGCTAGCTTATTTGCTTAAATGCTACAACCAAACCACCCCTAAATTGCGGCATTGAACTCAAAATAAGTGACCTATCCAGAAGAAGAAATAGGAGTTTGGTTCAGTTTAGCAAGTTTAAATGAACATTTTTGCAATTACCCAATAGTTTGAAGGCGTCGTTCGTGCCACTGAATACCAAGAGGAAGGACTGGCCATGACCACCAATACCATGGTTTCAACCACGATGCACCAGGGAAGGTGATCACACTGTTGGGCCCACATGGTACACTCCACCGAAGCTTAAGATCTGAAAATCAAATGATGAACTCTAATAAGCCTCAAAAACATGATTGATGAACAACAATAAAGGTCAAAAAAAAAAGATATGAGTATGTTAATACTTACAATAATATGACGCATCCATTTGATACCCGAGAGGAAGTCTGTATTGTCCAACGAGTTTGGTACCATTGGATGGTGGATGAAACATTGGCTTATTCAGCAAATCCGAGAAGTAGCCTCCAATGAAACCTTGGTCAGCACCATCAGGGTTACTTCTTTCAATCTCCAAATCATGAACCATGTCCTTAAACACTTCCATTGATGGCTGCAATACCCATATAGATATTAATACTTGGATAAAAGCCACAAGCTCGTCAGGTTGTGTGTTTAATCTGTTTCACGTTAAGGTTTCCCAAGCAAACTGGTTCCCGATGGACTAGAAACTAAAATGAACTTAAAATGTGATCTATCTAAAATCATATGAAATCTTCTTTGTTATGCTTTTCTACCCTTCTCAAGTAAAAAGATCATTTCCAAATCCAGCATGTCTACAAGGCCACTTGGTATTAGCTTATTTTGAACTGCTTTTATACTTTATTTTAATTGTCACACCCATTCATCTTTTTAATACCATATTTGGAGAATGAAACCAATAATAAATGGAACATCACATACTCTATTCAGTGTATACTTTCAAGTTTTAAAAAACAAAAAAAAAAAGAAGAAGATTAAAACTTATCAGATAAATGCAACGACGAGAAAGTGACAGGAAAAAAAAAGACCGGAGGTACAAGATGTAAGCGTTAGGGTTCCTGCGAACACACAGATCGGCCTCGCTGGGTCTACATCAGCTCGTTCTCTCTTTCTCTGTGTGTGTGACTCTGTGTGGTCGTGTCCACCGATATAATAAGATAGTCAATATATATATTACATATATATTTATAAAATACATATACATTATACAATATACAATACATTTATATAATTATATTTATAAAATATATAAATATCAAAAAAGTCAAGCTCGCAAGCTAAAGAGTCAAATACTATACTGTTTGAGCTCAGCTCGTTTAATAAATGAGCCTAAAAATTAATCTCTTATTTGGCTCTTTTATAAAATGAGTCGAGGTTGGGCCCAAATTTTTTGACTAGCCGCTCGAATCTCTATTTATTTACACCTAGACCTGCAACTCAGTTTTGAGATGTATTTTATTCGGCATAATAAGAGCCGACGCTGAATAGTGGGATTGTAGATTTGTGTAATGATTTACATGGAAATATTTATAATTTTATACATCATCATTATAAAATGTACAAATGATAATTGACTGACAATTTATCATTATTTCTTTACAAGTTGTCAATCAATTTGACACTGTCTGTACAAATAATTTGGATGAAGAGAATCTACCAGTCTTTATTGGAGTGTAAGTATTTTTAATTACAAAAATAAACTTGTTTAAATAAAGTTATAAAATTATTTTGAAATTTTTTATTTCAAAATTTTATTTTTATGATTAAAAATAACTTCCTCATCTTTATATTAAAAAATAAACGCAACAAATGCGTGTTAGGCACTCCCTTTCCAATAATTCTACTCCCCACTCCACGAATAAAAATAAAAATAGATCCATTTTCTTTTTGTTTTGTTTACAAATAATTTTTTAAAATTTTTGGAGTATAATAATTACAAAATTTAAACATATTTTCATAAATAAAGATAAATTTGGTAATATATATTCTATTCAAAATTTTAATACTCACTTCTTGAATTTATTTATTAAATCGACACTGATATTTGTAGATGAACAGAGTACTTATGTTTGCAAAATTGAACTCATATTTTCACATGTAAACAAACTAGGACTCATCGAAAATATATGTATAATTATATGCATACAATTTCAATTGATACTAAAAGTTTATATTTAATTATCCATACAAACTCAACGGGTACTTTAAAAAATATACAAAATAATTATGTCGCCTAAGTCTGGTCATGATCACTCCCTATATTTTATCAACAAACTCTGTCAATCCACATGCTCTGTTATCTTTTTACAATCGCCAGGTGTTTAATATTTTTTAAAAATGTGTAAAAATGAGTAATAACTTTTTAATCATAGAAGTATAATTTTTTAAATAAAATTATATAATTTTTTTTAAAATTTTTATTATAAAATTATATTTTTATGACTAAATAAATATTCACATTGTCAATTGTAAACGGGTTAAGATTATCTGACAGTGGAAAAAAGGTGTAACCATAAATAAATGTTTTATACCCAATATTTTATAGTCATAAAAAATAAATTTTAAAAATAAAAATATTTAAGAATAATTTTATAATTATTTATATTAAAATTTATTTTTATGGTATAAAATCATATCTCACCGTGACACTATTTTTAATAGTGTTAAATAACCATTTTCAATTGTAAACCACTTGATTAGTTTGTACACATTTTAAGTACTCATTCAGTTTATAAAGATATCACTAATCAAAATATCTTATATATAAAAAGGCAAATATCAAAATCACCTCCGAGGCTAAGCAAAATAAAAAATGAATATTATTAAATAAAATTTAAAGAATTTTAAAAAATTAAAAATTAAATAATAAATAATAATTTAAATACCAATGTTTTCACTGTTAATTAAATAATATCAAAAAATAATAAAATATAGGTTATACTTTTTTTTAGCAATACTAAATACATAAAAACTAACAAGCTTCCTAAATTAAATTTTTATTGCACAATATAAGCCTAGATTTTTTGACACTTTTCTCGTTAATATTTCTATTTTCTAAAAATATAATTAATTAAATGGAAACAATATTTAACATTTATCTCGATGCTAAACCCTCTATTCCATATCAATGCCACCACTTTTAGGCATTATACTAAGTCATTTAAATTTAAGTGATATTAATAATTATTATTTTTTTACAAAATAATGATAATTTATTTTCAATAATATATAGAGTAAATTAATTGGTTATTATTATATTAAAAAATATTTTCATAAGAGTTACAAATCAATTAAATTTACTTTTTTTATTGAAATGAAAGTAACGAAAAATTAAATAGTAAAAAAAACTAATATAAGAATTGATATTACAATTCAACTAAAGTCACCTTTTATTAAATTTTAAATTCTTTTAAATGCTTAAATTTTATTTAAAATTTTATATTTTCTATTTAATAGTTTGCCTTTAGTTTAATATCAATTATATGAATAAAAATAACAATTTAATTTACTGTACAATGAAAAGTAGGGGCAAAATGGTCCAAACATATAGATATAATGGAACCTTGGGAATGAAATTGATAAAAATTAAAACTTTGGGATTAAATCGATAAAAGATGAAACCTCATAAGTTTTTATAATTGCCGTGTATAAAACCCCACCTAAAATAAAATAAAGATTAAAGCGTATCCATTTTTCATATGCCAAAATTGTCTGTTAAAAACTTTCAATTTACATCTCAGTTATATTTACATTTGATTTCTAAGAGGGTATTCAGGGTAATTCTTCAGAGTTTCCAATCTCGATTGTAACTTTCCTATATTTTTGCTCCACAACTCCTCCCTCTCATTTCTTTTTCTCTTTTTGCATTTCTCAAATTTAATTTTTATATATTTTTAAAAAGTTAAATAAATAACAGATCTCTCTCCTCTTCGTATTTGTCAAGTTGTATTAAATAATCGTTATTATCAATACCGTAAATTGTAATGCATATCGTACACGTATAGCGTGTGCTACGGGTTAGTCTCTTTAGCACAATTCAGTTTTGAGATTAATATTGTGGCCGAGTAACAACGAATTTGAAGATTGGCCCATACTTAAGGACCATAGTGAAAATTTGGCCCATGTAATTCGATTGGTTAAACCGAAGCCCGTATTGGAAGATTTTTGTGGTTACTTAAATAAAATACCATACACTGAATTATGCATGTATACAATCTGGTTGGCAAACATTAACCACTCATTTAGTTTAGAAAGAAAATATAAATATATCTCAAAATTTCAAAATTATCGCTCAAATTTACAAATTTGTTATTATGGCTCAAAATTACAAAATTGAACAACATGCAGGCACCACGAACATGATGTATAATTCTTAATCATTTATGTTTTGCATTGACTCGAGCAGTTTTCATCTCTTGATGAAACAATGTACTACCACCACGTTTTTTTGGTAGGCCCTTTTGATTTATTACAAAGATTAAGAAAATTTTGGTAAGTGTAGTGAAAGTATTAAATCACTAATTTATTTTATTAATATGCTCTTATTCGGAATATGAAAAGTTGAAATTGTTAATAAAAATGCCTTAAATGAGGATATATTAGTAAATTATTATTTTATAGTATTTTTATTTAAATAAGAAATGTAAAATATAATTTGGGATGACTGAAAATGGAAATGTGTTTTATCAAATAGGGACAAATGGAATAATAAGGATTAGGTTTCCTACAAAATAATTAGGGCACTAACTATGTAGTTGTTTTTCCTGCTATAAATTGTTGTTGTATACACCAATTACTCTACGACAAATACATATTATTTAATGAGACAAGTGAAAACATAATTGCAGACTCGACCTATACGTAGACCTTCATATCGTTTTCTTTATTTATTTTAGGTTAAACAACACCTTTAAAAGCTTGATCCATTTAGGATATGGTTTTTGCACACAACTATAAGTAATGATCATGTAATATGTATGTTCTTAATTAGGACGGTGCACGCGCAAGCATATGCTTAAAGCAACGATACAAATAGGCTTTATACAACTTTTAATTTTTTTAACGAATAAATCGAGATTAATATACGAATAAGAGGGCCAAGTTTAATTTTTCCACATAGGGGGCATGTTTACAGTACAAAACTTTTACCACTTACCAATACTCATTACAAATTTACTACAGTACTTATACAAATAAAATTTAGAATAAAGTTTTCATTCACTGTAGGTATTCAAGTTAATACACATGCAATTTTTATATGTATAACATATAAATATATTTGATAGTTATTTAGTGGGTCTCATGCTTAAGCATAAGGCACATCTATTATGCATCTAAAATAATGCTTGTGTATTAATTAGTATAAGGACGGTGGATAGATTGATAATTCTAAATTTTACTCAGCATAGTTATAAGCATTTTTGTTTTTGTTGAAAATTTGCTACCTGGTATTTGACTAACATTTATAACCAAACGTTATTTTGAGAAAAATTAAAATCTGTAACAAAATATTATAGACTATAACTTTTGGACATGCAGTTAGTAGCGGTCTGCCCCGGGGGTTGGGAGTTGGGGGGAGCCGTGGCCCTCTGGCCACTGAAAATTTCGCGAAATATCTATGTAAATATCGAATTTTTTTTATATTCCTGCAACTCGACCCCTTCTGAAAGGAAAAAAAATAACCCCTCTATATAAAACAATATGATTCGGCCTCCCATCCAGAAATTTTGGGTCCGCCAATGCATGCAGTAATAAATTAATTATCTAAACCTACTTTCACTTTCGTATTTTAATTCTTACACTATATATATATAAGGGTATTGAGGTAGTGAATTGTGATCTCGGGTGATTACTCGACATAGTTACCTAATCTGCCATAATTAATGTAATTGATTGTAATTCCTTATTTGTTTCATTTCTCTTGCAATTATATTGTAACTGGTAACTATATAATGAATATAATATCACCCATCATTGTGTAGGTTTTCTATTACACTTTCCATCTCTACATGGTAATCAGAGTTTAACCCTAGGGACCTACGTTTTTTTTTTCATGGCCTCCGTCACCAACCCAACTCCCGCTGACCCTACCGGGGAGTCCTCCATCACTGCGCCGTTAGTGGGTAGCCCTCCCTTCCTACGGGTGGTGCCGCCACCACCACCTCCTCTGAAGTTCTTCACCTCCAACACATAATTACCCTAAAACTTACCTACAAAAATTATCTTTTGTGGAAAACGCAGATGGTTCTGTACCTGCGTGGTCACCAACTCTATGGGTTTATTGATGAGTCAATGGTCTTCCCTCCACCGAATACTCCTAATACCGAGGTATGGGTGTAACAGGATAATCTCATTTTATCGGTCCTTATGTCTACTTTATCGGAGGATATTCTTCCTCATAATATGAGTGTTATTACATTCCGTCAACTTTGGGGACAAATTAGAATGCAACTTTGCCACCAACTCGCGTGCTAAAATGACCCAAACCAAACTCAAGTTGGCCTATGTGAAAAAGGGAAATATGTCCATTAATGAATATGTTACTAAATTAAAGGAACTTGGGCTCACCTAGCCAAAATTGGTGCACCACAAAGTGAGTCCGACCTTATTACCTACCTATTGAACGGGTTGGACTTTTCGTACGACTCTGTGGTTACATCCTTTACCCCACACCCCGGTGAACTCACCATGCATAATGTTTATGCGCACTTCACTTATATGGATGGTTGGATTGAGTGGAATTTAGCCTTGGTTGATGTACCCGGTCCACCCTCCACCAACGCCGCGGCTTTTTTCGGCCCACCTATGTCTACCGGACCACTGCCACGCCACTATCAGCAGCTCGCCCACCTATCACAGCCAGCCTAGCCACCCTGCAACAACCAACAAGCCATTCTGGGTTCTCAAGGGAGGGGCAGGGGGCGGAATAGGGAGGCCTATGCCCTCCATTTTGTTAGTTGTGCCGTGAAACGGGCCACTATGCTCCTTTGTGACCTCGTCGCTTTGATCACTCATTCCAAGGTGGAGTTTCTTAACATGCTAGCATTTACTTTCAGGGGGTGTCTTAGCCTCCTAGCCCATATATGAGTGCTCTGGGCTCATATTATGCAAACGCAGCTTTTGCTCCGCCCCATCTCAACACTTGGTATTATGGTTCGGGTGCCACTAATCATGTTACAGGTGACCTGCGCAATTTGAATCTCAACACATCACCTTATTTTGGCCAGGAACAGCTTCACATTGGTGATGGTTCAGGCTTACCTATCGTACATACCGATTCTTCGACTTTATCTTTTCCTCATGCTTTATTTACATTGTCAAATATATTATATGTGCCTACTATTACCAAAAATCTCCTGTCTATTAGCC
>MKEJ01105767.1:0-14225 GCA_001753735.1 Embelia ribes
AGGAAATAAAGTACTGAAATAAAATAAAATCTGAAGATCCCCGAGTGAGCTCCAACCTGTCTTAATCATGGTTCTCATGACTTACAACTCTAGGTTCTGTTTGGTGTTTTCATGTAAAATACAGTAGAAAAACCCACCAAGCAGGCACGAATAAGGAACTGGAATACAATTCTAAAGAAAAGAGATATGCATAATAATGAAACATGCGGTAACATCAAGAAAGTATATAATCTACTATACAATATCATTTGTAAATACACTGCTATAGCTAACCATATTTCAACCATCTATTAGGCATAACATCCAATTTCCGGGACATTTTATCCTCCCACATATTGCTGACCACTCGAAAATACTATTTTCGAGGCCAATGACCACTTTTGAGGGTCAAGATATGAGTACTCATCAGATATGGCCAACACAAACTCCATGGCTACGATCAACATGAATATACATTCCTCCATATGTCATGACTACCGTAGAATATACGTTTCTCTGCATGTCATGATCACTGTGGAATATACATTCCTGCACGTGCCAACAACCACATGCATCATAGGAATTTAAGATAGAAAGTCTTATTCCCTAACTCTATCATAACCGTGCCTATGTTCAATCCAATATGTCAGACAAACAATTAATTTATCATTCTGTCGACACATATTCGACTACAATATACCATTAACATTAATCTAACAAGTTTATTATATGTTTTGTGCTTATTTGACATCAAATTCATCCAAAATTAATCAAAATGACAAACCTTAACTAAACTGGCAAAATCAGAGAGGTCCCGTCTGGACCAGACCAAGGTCCGTCCGAACTAAGGTCCCATCCTTCCGGACCAGGCCCACCTTGTTTGGTTCATATGTAATCTCGATGAAAACACATAAAACTCATTCATACGACCTTTACATACGACCAAAACCCCTCAAAACCACTATTTATCGACACTAAACATGAACAAACATGTACATAAGTGATCTTCCATATAATGAGATTAGTTTTCTACCACGTACTTCATACAAAGACAAGGATTCCCCTTGGAAGGCTCGAATGTGAAACCTAGTGAATCCACTAGAAGGCTTATCAACCAAACACGATCCTACACGAATTTGATGTGGACTTCATCATGAATTGATATTTCTAACAGGGTATGAACAACACGAAGACTTAAGGGTTAAAACTTACCTCAACATGACAACAACGAGGAGAGAGTTCCGAATCTGCGTTTTGATTATCAAGCGGGCTCTTTCTTCTTTTGGATCGATTGGATTTTTTCTCAAGGTTTTCTTCCCCGTTTCTCTCTTTTCTCTCTCTGTTGAAGAGAATATAACATGAGATAGAATGTGGAATTTGAGAGAGTTAATTATCTTTCCGTTCTACTTCTATTTTATTACAACTTTAGTCCTTATAATTTACAAGGTCTTATATAGATGGTGTATAGGTTCCATACACCGTTGGTATATGGAAATTAAGCTCATTTTTAAAGGAGAATTTCTCCCACTTTAATTTCTCAAATGAAAGATTGGGGAAAAAAATCATTCTCATCAATCTTTCTAAATTCATAAAGATCTTTCTAAATGCATAAAGTTTGAAATGATAAAGTAACTTTATTTAATGGAAAAATTACAATTCTCAATTTCTTCATTAAGAAAATAGTTTTTTTTCCTACCAAAATAGAATAAGTACGTCAATATATTAAAAAATTATTTTTTAAATCTATTATTTTTATATATTATTTTTTTATAGTAAATAAATAAAATTTTAAAGACTTATAGCATATTAACCAGTCTGTATACATCACTATTTCTCCTCATTTGATTTATCAAATGAGAAATTAAAGGTAAGAAATGTGTCACGCCAGTATTTCTATATTTCTCAACTTTTAGAAAAAAAATTTAAAAATGGTATAGTGGATTTTTCAATGGAAAAATCTACTATTCACAATTTTTCTATTAAAAAAATATTTATTTCCACAAAAACTATAAAATCCTAATTAAGATTCGAGAAAATATATTTTTTTATTTTGTTATATGATATAAAACTTTTATAAGATTTAGGAAAATAAATTTTATAAAAAAGTTGTTGTGAGCCAATTTTAAAATGTAAATTTCAACAGAGAGAATTGAATTTCTAGAAATTAAGTTGCATAAATTAAGCCGGTGGGAATGCTTTTATCCGACTTATTTTTATTTTAGAACGAAAATGGATTCCTAGAAAATTAAATTTAAAATTTTGATGAGAAAGTCCGGTGGGAATGTTCGAAGAGAGTTCGCCCTACTAATAATTAATCATTTCGTCACATGATTGGTTCTCACAATTTGTTCGTTTCCTCACCCCCACAAAACAAGTAGTTTTGATTTGAAAAACTTACAAAGAAAACTAAAAACAACTTTTCTTTGACAAAATTTCAATTCACTATTTTTTTTTCTATTCAACCCATATTATACGTAAAAAACTAAAATGTAATACAAAGAAATTGTAACTCCATAATATCGACAACCATCTTTTCAATGGCACCATAAAAGTAAATATTCTAACATAAAATTGTAAAAACATTTATACCAACGACCCAACGAAATTGTAACTCCATAATATCATATTTCGGTACTATTTACTTGGCAATAAAATATTTAGAATTATTGTTGCTTAATTTTCCATTTTCTCAACCTATATAAGAACCCTCTTTCCAAGCTAATCTACTCATCCACTTAAGCATCCCAAAATGGCCACTCAAAAAGAGCCCATCCACTTTGTCATGTTGCCCCTAATGTCCCCTGGCCACTTCATCCCCATGCTTGACATGGCCAAACTCCTAGCCAAACAAAAAGTCCATGTCACCATCGTCACGGTCCCCCTCATTGCCTCGAAGTTCGAACCGCACGTGGGCCGTGCCCAGAAGTCTGGCCTCCACCTATCCCTCCTCACCCTCCGGTTCCCGGCCTCAGAGACTGGCCTACCCGAGGGCTGTGAGTCTTTGGACTTAGTCCCTTCTAAAGACCAGCTCATGAGTTTCTTCACAGCTATTTACTTGTTGCAAGAACCTTTTGAGCAACTCTTCGAGCAAATCGAGCCCAAGCCAAGTTGCATCATATCCGACATGTACATCGCTTGGGTGGCCGAAAGTGCACAAAAGTTGGGTGTCCCAAGGATTATTTTCGATGGCATGAGTTGTTTTACAACTTTGGCTCAACACAACTTGTATGCTACTAAAGCTTACGAGAGTGTAAACGAGTCGGGTTCTTTGGTTCTGTCTGGTTTGCCCGATAGGATTGAAATATGTAGGGCCCTTCTCCCGATCCAATTCACATATTTGATCACAAAAGAAGGGGAAATGTTTATCGAAAGAGTGAGAAAAGCGTCGGAGAAAGCATACGGTGTTGTGATTAATAGCTTCGACGAGTTGGAAACAAAGTACATAGAGGAATTGAAGAAAGTGAGAAATGGTAAAGTGTGGTGCGTTGGGCCACTTTCGTTGTGCAATAAGGAGAATTTGGACAAGGTTGAGAGGGGCTCCAAGGCGGCGATTGGTGAGAGGGAGTGTTTGGAGTGGCTCGAAGGGAAGGAACCGGGCTCCGTGGTGTACGTCTGTCTCGGGAGCCTGTGTCGGGTCACGTTGGCTCAGCTCGTGGAGCTCGGCTTGGGCTTGGAAGCATCAAAAAGGGCCTTTGTTTGGGTTATAAGAGGAGGGGATAAAGCTAAGGGGATAGAGGAGTGGATTGATGAGGATGGGCTTGAGGAGAGAACTAGGGGCAGAGGGCTTATCATCCGAGGTACTCTCTAATTTTAAAAAAATAAAATAATAAAAATAAATAAATAAATATATATATATATATATATATATATAGCTAGTTTTGGTCTTTATCTCAAGTTTTTTTTATTTTTTTAAATATTATTTATGGTTTGCTTTACTCTGAAAAAAAAAAAACATATGGTATTCTTAAATTATAAATTTAACCATGAATTCCATAAACCTATATAATAAACTACGTATAATGAAATTCATACCAACTCATTGCCTTAACTTATTTCACAAACTTTGATTGTTTAGTTTAAAATTAGCTACATCACCAGATATTCTATCTCTTGCTTAAAAGTAGGTTGACGTGATTAATTATGAATCAATTAATCCAAATTTATACAATGATTTGGTACAATAAATTATTATGAATATCATTACTCAAAAGATAACTTTTCCACGTGATTTCTTTTTTTCTTTTTCTAATCCTAATTTTGTTTCAAAGTGTTTAAGTTACTGCAAGAATTTATGAAGCTAAATCAAAATAGGTAACCAACTATAAATCAAGCATTCGATAATCCGATGTTTTCCCTATCGATTTACGAACAAAAGCTTTAAAATTTGTAGAGATTTTCTAAAAACAGATACTGGTCCAATATTCCAATTAGCTAAGGTATGAACTTGCTGAATTGAATTTAGTAAATCTCAACAATCGAAATCGTAAAAGGTAGAAAAAGTATTTTGTTTGGTTAATTATATTATTGTTTGCAAGTGACGTATAAGAGACCGAATGTACCAAATTTTTATTTATTTATTTATTTATTATTATTTTTACATAATAGGTTGGGCCCCGCAAGTACTAATCTTGTCGCACCCGGCTGTTGGAGCGTTCTTGACGCATTGTGGATGGAACTCGACTCTGGAAGGAATTTGCGCGGGCATCCCCTTGATTACGTGGCCCATGTTCACGGACCAATTCTTCAACGAGAAGCTTGTAGTGGAGATCTTGAAGACCGGAGTGAGTGTTGGGAACCAACAAGTGGTCAGCGTGCTCGAGGAAGATAAGTTTGGAGTATTGGCGAAGCGAGACCAAATTGTTGAAGCCATAGAGGGGGCAATGGATGAAGAGGAGGAAGGACGAGAGAGACGAGAGAGAGCAAAGGCGCTCGGGGTGAAGGCCGAGAGGGCGATGGAAGAAGGGGGTTCTTCAGAATTGTATATGACTTTGTTGATTGAAGATATCTCACAACTTGTTTGTGACAAGTAGTTGCACCGTAAAAGTAGTCATATGTATTCCTTATTTATAATTCTTTTTGATATTGTGCGAATTATTAGCCTCTAATTTTCCATTGTTTTTGGTTGGAATTGATTTATGCATATTTTATATTTTCAAAAAGCTATACACATAGGCAGAGCCAGAAGTTAAAATTGGTGGGTTTTGAACCTCGTAGAAGTTAATAACAGGGGCTAAAAAAATTATTGCGAGTAAGTATTACAACCACATAATTTTTTTTTTTACACTAAAATATCGATAATTTAGTCGATATTTCAAAATTATGCGTAGCTTGGTATACGCATGTAAAGTTCTTTGGTTTTACTTGTGTCGATGTCTCATTTAATTTCTTTCATTACAAAATGTCTGCATGCACAAGAACTATCAAAAATACGCAACGGTTGATATGCAACGGTTGAGGTTCGAATCCAATATGCTATTTGGTTTTCTTTGGGTTCGTTTTCAAGATCATCCGACCAAGTAACAACTAATAATAATAAAACAGATTTGAAAAAAAGGTCAATTCGATACTAGTTTGGGAAATAGATCGAGAACTTGTACGAACTAAAACCTAACTGGAAAAAAATTGCTTCGGAATCGAGTGTCCTAGTTTGGGAAATAGATCGAGAACTGTTAATACTTTGCGGGTGGACAATCCTGGAAGATCTATATGGCCGAGAAAGGGAGGCTGCTTAATAGGGACCGATGTTTTAAATAACAGTAGCAGCTACTATAACAGTAACAGTGGTGGTGCAACTGTTTAGGATCATAACGGCTGCAGCACAGCGGTAACGGAAATCAGAATCACGATTTTTTTTAATCGTTACAAATTTTTTTTTTAGTGTATCGATAACGATAACGGTTGCAGTATAAGCTGAAATCATTACGTAACGATAACGGACGATATTTAAAATCTTCCTGATGGCCAGCTCCTGCATAACAAATTTGGACTATATACAATTTACTGAACGGGACAACACATCAACCCCGCCGGCCGTTATCCATACTTGGGATCTCCATCATGGCCAAATAGCACTTGGATGGAATCCAACTCTTCGTATTGAGTATAAAACAGTCTAATTTAATAGACGAAGCTAAGTTCTAGTTAGCTTTTACTATTTAAATCGTCTTTTGTGGTGATTATTTATTTATTTATTATTATTATTATTATTATTATTTTGATGATACAAGAAAGAATGAGGTGCTTATGATTTTCCCCAAAATACTTCTTTCCTTACGATTTGTGTTTTATCTGAAATTAAGGACATTATTTTGACACAATTTTTAACTACATCTATTGATTCAACGGTTAGATTAATCCAATTACTTTACAGTTCGATTAATGTGGATCAAATAGTAATGATCATTCATGTAAAAAATGTATAAAAAGTTATATTTCTTGGACGACTCTCATCTTTGTGTCTCTCTTTGGTTTATAAAAAGCAGCTAATGTCCTTGCAAAGTGGGAAAACACTATATTACAAGCAAATAGGGCAATTTATAAGTTCTGGTTTTGGGTTTTTCTTTGTAGTTCTTATTCCTACAGTATCTAACCCACTAGAAGTAGGATAATGGGCCACAATCCAACCTCACAAATAAGAGATAATGGGTTCGAATTTCTCTTTCCTTAACTTTCCACAAAAAGAAAAAAAAAAGGGTAAATTTATTGAGGCAAACACATATGATTCATGTCTAGGTATACAAAGACAATGAGACTAGCATTGATTAATTTATTTTGAATAGTGATTTTCTTGCAAGTTTGAAAATCTGACCCTTAGACCTGATTATTCCTGAAAATTGACACTTCAAACCCTGTGGTTTTAGAAATGAGTAAACACACACTCCTAATGTCAAATCTCTCTCACGTTCCATTTGATGAACGGATTACTCATGAAAAAATATAACTGAAAAGAAAATGTTAATCTTTTTTTATTCATAATTTTTTGTAAAGATATTTTCTTTCCCGTTGTATGTTCTCATATGTAATTCTTGTATCAAACGGAGCGTTATAATCCCTCAAAGATAATTGCTCTTTTGGCCAACTAGTTGTTTGATCTCTTCAATCAACAAAGTCGTACTCAAGTAAGAAAACCCTCCTCCTTCCATTGCTCTCCTAGCCTCCTCCCCAAACAATTGTGTTTTCACTCTCCGCTCTCCTCCTTCCACCTCATTCCCCATCACTCTCTCCATACCTTCTGCGACGTCTTCTCTACTCGCGGTCACTCTGTGTTTGTCTTCCTCAAATAGTTTGATTTTGAACGCTCATCTCAATTTTCAACCCCTCAACAATGAACTTCTCATTCAAGAACAGCTCGGCAAACATGTGCCATTGGAAGTTATGTTTTCCCTCTCTTCTAAACAATACATTTAAAGAGTATCCAATTGCCGAATTCTTTATACTCCTTCCATCTACAAAAATTAAAACCCATCTAACCAACTACATAATTTTTAGGCACGTGATGTTGTAATACTAAGTATAGGCGAAATGAGGAATTCATGGAAATTAGCTTGACCTTGCTAAGGGGCCAGACTTGTGCTTATATACATAAAGTACACCAATATTCTCCATTAAAATGGAGATTACAAAGAGAATTAAAGATTATAAAGAAATAGGAAAGCAATAATTACAAATATAGTACAATATAAAAGCATGTTAAGGCGTGGCAATATCTTTTGATACGTTAACATATTCCCGAAATTGCAACGGTAAGGAACAACATTGAGATTGGACACCATGGACGTAAATCGAGAAGCAACAATAGGTTTGGTAAAACAATCGGCTAGTTGATCCTTACTGGAGAAGAACTGAACCTCAAACATCTTGTCTGCCATACGGTCACGAACGAAGTGATTGCCGATCTCTATATGTTTGGTACGTGCATGGAAAGTCAAATTCGATGTAAGATATGTGGTGCCAATATTGTTACAGTAGATTATTGGTGGCCGAGATACTAGAACCCCCAGTTTAGTTAGTAAGGAGCGTAGCCAAAGCAATTTAGTAGTAATGTTAGCGAATATACTTGGTTGCTTCTTTGAGGACCAATAGATTGAATTGCGACCAAGGAGACACAATACCCAGTGGTAGAGTGAAGATCATCGGGGCACCCAGCCTAGTCTGTGTCAGAGTAAGCATAAAGATCGAAGGAGGTGTTTTTGTGTAGAAGTAAACCGAAGTGAGCTATATGTTTAAGATAATGGAGAATGTGCTTGACAGCTACCCAATGGGAAACACTTGGACGATGTAGGAACTAACAAACTCAATTGATGGGGAATGAAATATCTGGAGGAGTGATAGCCAAGTACTATAGAGCAACAACAATATTACGAAATAGAGTAGGATAATCAAATAACAGCCCATCAAAATGGCTCAGTACGATGGAGGATACCACAGGAGAGGTAACAGGTTTGGCCACTAACATTTTGGTCTGCATGAGAATAGAGTGAATGTGATGTTGTTGGGTGAGAAAGAGGCCCCTGAGAACACAAAATGCTATAACCCCAAAGAAATAATTGAGAGAGCCCAAATCACTAACAACGAAAGTATCCTATAATTGCCTGACAAATCAAGCGACAACTGATTGAGATGAGCCTATTATAATGATGTCATCGATGTACACAAGAATATAGAGACGATATCCAGATGGGCACAAAATAAATAATGAAAAATCAGACTTGTTGCTATTAAAGCCAAGAGAGTATAAGTGCTAACTAAGACGAGAGTACCAAGCCCGAGGTGTCTGCTTGAGGCCATATAATAATCGGTGAAGTTTACAAAGATGATTTGGAAAGGAACGATGAGTAAAACCTAGCGGTTATTGTATGTATACATCCTCTGTAATGTTACCGTGCGAGAAGGCATTACTGACATTAAGTTGTGATATAGGCCGACCTGAAGAAACTGCAAGAGAAAGAACTAATCGTATGGTGATAGGTTTTACGACCGGGGCATAGATGTCAGCATAATCAATGCCATTATATTGATGAAAGCCTATGGCAACCAAACACGCCTTTTGACGCTCAATTGTATCATCCACTCGCCACTTTATCTTGAACACCCATTTGCAACTAACCACTTTGGATTTAGAAGATGGAGGAACAAGCATCAAATTCCCATTACGTAGAAGTGCCATGGATTCCTCATTCATGGCTCGGCGCCAATGAGGATGTTTTACCACCTCCGTGAAGCAAGTAGGTTCCACTTCATGATCCGTAGCATAAGTTGTAAATGTTTGAGGCAATGGCCACCTAATGGTAACTTCTTGAAACATCTTAAGGTTTGAAATATTATTACACAATTGTGTGTACATGACATGAGTACGAACGGGTGGGCCATGGGATGTAGTGGATGGTGGAGTAGTGGACACCAGGTGAAAGGTGATGGTAGAAGTGGTGATTTGGGGAATAGGATTGGGTTGGGCTGGTGTTGTGTATGATACGGGTGGATTGGATGAAGTGGGTAGGGCTAGGGTATGGGGGTTGGAATGTAGGCTGGTAGTGTGTAAATAGGATAGGCTTTCGCTTAGAGATGGGCCACTGATGTAAGGGTTGGAGGATGGACCGAAAATAGAAGGCCCAGTCGGGAGTGGTGGTAGATTTAGGCAAATAGAAGAAGGTCTATGAGAGCCATTAAAGTTGGACTGGGTATTGGGCTCGGTAGGCCGAAATAGAGTATTAGGCTATGGTAAATAAGATTAGGGATTGGTGAAAGGGTGTTTTGTGGTTCAATGTAAGCAACTGGAATGGGTGTTTTGAATGGGAAAGACATTTCGTCGAACGCAATGTGGCGTACCAAATATAAGTGGCCAGACTTGGGATCGAAATAGCGATAGCCGTGATGTGAGAGACTATAACCAATTAGGATGCACATGATAGATTTTTGTTGCAATTTATTTCAATTATAAGGTCTAAAAAAGGCCAACAAGCACAACCAAAAACTCAAAACATTTTTAAATCCGGTGGTTTATGAAATAGTTTTTGATAAGGTGAAATAGACTTTAAAACCAGAGTTGGTAATCTATTTATTAAATGACATGCTGTGAGAAATGCATCATCCTAACAATGTATAAGAAACAAACAGTTTGCAAGCATAGCGAGCCATGTTTCAACAATATGTTGGTATTTGCATTCCACCATGCCATTTTGATGATGTGTGTATAGGTATGTTAAATGATGATTAATCCCTTGATATACAAGATAATCCATAGATATACAAGAAGCATATTTAGACTGAAAATTCACCACCCCAATCACTTTGAACTGAAATTATTTTCTTATTAAGAGTATGTTCAATGAGTTTTTGAAATTTTGCAAACACATCAATGACATAATATTTAATTTAATAGGAAAAAGCCATGCAAATATGTTAAATGAATCAACTAAAGAAACATAATATAAGTTTTTGTTACTAGATGGTAACAGAGATGGCCCCCAAAAATCACTGTAAATCAAATCCATGGAAAACGAGCTTTATAATCAATAGTAGGAAAAATATAAATGATGATATTTAGCTTATTGACAAGAAGAACAATAGAGTATTCATTATTATCTTAAACAGGTAATTGAAAATTTGAAGTTATTTTCTTAACAACCCTAAATCAGAGTGTCCTAGATGCTCTTGCCACTGATGAATCATAGCTTGTTACCTCAAAGTGGTAATAAATGTTTCTTTAGGTGCATTTGCGGGCCACATATATAATCCATCCCTAGTCAGTCTTCGAAGCAAAGTAGTCCCCGTTTTGATATCCTTAACACAAAAACGAGTTGGAAAAAATTTAGTAAACATGATTACCACGAGTAAATTGACAAACAAATATAAGATTTTTTTAAATAAATGGTACATGTAAAAGATTATTGAGCACAAAGTTAGAAAGGGTAGTTTTACAGGTATGGTGGATGGGAAGACCTTATCCATTGCACACATGAATCGCATCCGATCCCGAATAATCCCAAGCTTGCATAGTTAAGTTGGCAAAGTCAGGTGTAAGGTGATATGTGGAGCCAATGTCGAGGTACCATGTAGAATCATTAATAGATGGTGTGGCATAAGCATTATATCCAAGAGAAATTGGGGCAAAAATATATTGTATATGATATCAACAACATGTAGCAATAGTATGTCCAGGGGTATCATATAACTGACAAATAAGATGTTACTGATTCTCGCGTAAAAATCCAATTGAAACTCAGTTGTTGTGATTTTGGCCCCTGTGATTGTTTTAGTTATTATTGTTACAACCAAATGAGCCTCGACTAGACCCTAGGGTCCACTTGCAGATGGTGGAGGTTGTCCTATCCACGGCTTGCTTAGAAATGGCAGATTGTTGCGAATTCACTGGTCTAGGGCGGCAGAGTCTTGGCCGGTGACATTTGTAGTGGAATTCCCAAGGTCGAGTACTTGTGTCTGATAAGAGATCAACTGCTCAAAATCCAAAAGAGTCCGATATACCTTGGCAAATGGCATGGGTGGGTCATGAGTAAGTACATATGTGATGACAATATTGTAGTCATGACTAAGACTTGCAAGTAAAAATTGGATGAGTTTGGTATATGAAATAGGTTGGCCAGTAGAAGCGAGCATGTTTTCAAGAGTCTCAACATATTGAAAATAGTTAGTAATAGACTTGTTACCTTTCTTGAGAGTTGCAAGATCGTACCTAAACCTCGAGGCACACAATTAGCTAAGGATAGCAAATAATTGCTCAAGACGAAGCCAAAGATCTCGAGAGATACACACCTTAATAACATGAGCCAAAATATTCTTTGAAAGAGAGGAAATAAGAGCAACACGAGTTATGTTGTCTTGTTGATCCCAGTGCTCAACCAATGAATAAGAAGTAGGTACAACTGGACGAGGACATAAACCATCAATATATCCAAATAGGCATTGGCCACACAGGTAGGGAACAATCTGAGCACACCATAATAAATAGTTATCTTTGGTTAATTTGTTTGTTGAAAAGTGTTGTAAATTAGTTAGGGATGTGAGTGGAGGAGTACCCATAGAGGAGGCGAGTGGTGGTTGTGGCAGTGTTATGAAGCTGTGACTGGTAGTAACTAGTTGGTAAGAGTTGAAGTGGGCAAGGTCTGCTGGTGGTTGCTATTGTAATCAATGGTGGCAAGGAGTGATAGAGATAAAGAAGCGGTGGGGTAAACCGATGAGAGATGGTGGGCCATGGTCTGCTAGTGTCTGCCGCCTCTACCTTTGTTGGCATCACCTTTGTCAGTGTGACCTCCACTAGTCAAATTACGTACCCCCAATTTAATCCCAATCTACTCCTTAATCAATTCGACAGAATTACACAAACTGCCACACCTACATCATCTAGTAAAACCCATGTCCCCAATTTAACATCCCTAACCAATTTACAACACTTTTTAACCATAAAACTTAATAAAGACAATTATCTCCTTTGGCGTACACAACTTGTTCCCTATTTGCGGGGATAACGATTGTTTGGCTATATTGACAAGTCTATACCACAACTCGTTCCCCATGATTTATCTTTATCTCACCTTTGGTACAACAGTTTCGCCATCTACTCGTGACCCGTTGGTAGACCACTGGGATCAACAAGATAATATTATCTTGGCTGCACTAATTTTGTCCCTCTTTGAGGGCATCCTTGTTCATGGTTTTAAGGAGCATACTTTTCTTGATTTGTGGCTTTGTCTTGAACTCTTTTTTGTTGCTACTAGCTAGTCTCCTACTCTTAGCTTCCAGCGTGAACTTGCCCTTCTCAAAAAGGGTGACAAATTTGTCACTAATGATTGCTAGTTTGTTGAGTCATTGGGTGATTTACTTGCAGCTGCTGACCAACTATTACAGATACTGAACTGGTACAATTTCTTCTTGCTAGCTTGGGATCTGATTATGTCCTCCCATGTCATTTTCCAATGTATTCAAGGCCTTTTTAGACTTCAAACAACTGTTATCTTGTCAGACACAAACCTTTGACCTTGGGAACCCTAGTGCACTTGTTGGACTAAGCGCTTCATCGCAGCTCGACCCAACCCGCCCCCTCACCCAAGTCGAGATCAATCAGCCCCGCCTTGGCATTACTTGCCACCCTCTAGTCCTGGCGGTCACCCCAACTAGTAGCCATGGTCTGTCAATAGCCGTGGGGACCGCGTCAACGTTTGCTCTAGAAATAACAATTAGACCTCTTCCCGCGGGACCTCCTCTCCAATTTGCTAATTATATGATATAAATGGTCACACAACAACTACTTATCGTTGTTCTATGTGCAACATATCAATAGCTCGCCTCGAGATAGTTATATTGCCTATGCCGTAACATCACCATCCATTGCGGTCTTTTCATAGTATCTAGACATGGATTAGGATCGATTACGATTCATTAGTGGCACGATCGATTAGGACACCCCGCATTTAAAGTTGTTCACAAAATTATTTCCGATTTTCATTTACCAGTTTTAGGCAATAAAATGTACTATATCTGCTTATCAAGTGGCTTAAATTCTTTATATACACTTTCTTGTTACTGATTATAAAGCTCATTTTCCTTTAAATTTACTTTACATTGATGTTTGGAGACCATCTCCCACAAGCTCTAGTAATGGGAATTTATATTAGGTTTCTTTTGTGGATTCTTATAGCAAATTTACATGGCTTTTTCCAATTAAGCAAAAATCAAAATTTCTACTTGTGTTTGACCAGTTTCAAAAATTAATTGAAAGAATACTAAATCAAAAAACTGTAACTGTCGAAAATGATAGGGGTGATGAATTTCGCAGTTTAAATAATTTTTTTATGAATCAGGGCATTAGTCATCATTTAACATGTCCTTATACCCATCATCAAAATGGTGTGGTAGAACGAACACATCGACATATTATTGAAACTTGTTTTGCATTACTTGGCAGTAGTTCCATTCCCATCCTATATTAGGATGTTGATTACCTAGTCTAGTTTTATGTCACAAATCACCTTATGAAAAATTATTTTCTCGTCACCCTGATTATACTCTTTTTCGTGTATTTGGTTGTGCTTGTTGGTCACTTTTACGCTCGTATAATAAACACAAATTTGAGCAACGCTCAACTATGTGTGTACTTCTTGGGCATGGGTTATATTACTTTGGCTAATGATGTCTAGACCCAAAAACTGGTCGTGTATATTTGACCCGCCATATCGTGTTTCATGAAAAATCGTTCCTGTTTTGGAACCTAAGCGTTCCAACATCCGGCCAAA
>MKEJ01105768.1:0-11103 GCA_001753735.1 Embelia ribes
ATACACAATACGCCTCCAAAATTGATACGTCGCCAAGAAAATTTCAAACTCATGTGGAGATATGCCATCATAAAGAAATAAAATATAATGTATAAAGAATAAAATATGATGTAATTTTTCAGGACGTTACATATACATATATATATATATATATTTCAATTATTTCTCAAATATTAACTAAGAAAATTAAATTGAGTTTCTTTTTTTTAACATTCCAAAAATCATATCCTAATTCGTCAAATTGAATAAACATGTGAAAATTCCATTCCAAAATTTTTTGGATTTTATGCCCCTACAAAAAATTCTTTTGGTGAAAACAAAATTAATAACAAAAATTATGAATTGCCCAATTCTTATATTTAACCAACAAAAAAAAGGTCAGAAGAGCATGCCAAAATCCGATTGTGGTTCCTCTGTCATCACCTAGATAAAGATCTAAATAAAGCTATTTTTCTGTTTACTATTTTATATTTTTAATTGAGAGACGGTGCACGTATAATGATAATGTTACTTAATGAAAAGGGAAATTACACTGAAGTTACCAAAGGTTTTGCCGTTTATATTGTAGTGGGAATGAAGAAATTTTGACTCTTAAGTTGCCATCATTATGAATTATATTTGATATTTTTTTTTACTAAATATTAGATCACTTAAAAATTAATAAAAGTATTTTTGCATCCCTTGTTTATATTTAAGTGGGTGAAAAGTTTGTGTAATATTGTTACTATCAAAGGGGTATATTTGGAACAAAAAATGATTGAAACAATAGAAGAGAATACTCTTTTTAAAGTAGGGAGAATATACGTGTTATTAGTGGTGGATTTATAATTTCGTGTTAGGGGCTCTAAGTCTCTATATTCTGCATAGGTGATTTATGTATTTTTCTTTGGGAGGTTGTATAGTAAAATTATTCAAAAAATTTAAAAATCTACCTATAAATTTTTACGTAAATTTGAGATGAAAAGGACCGTGGCCACTCCTACTCCCATTCGGGCCGCTTTGGCGTGTAATAAATGGATTATGCATCCAATCATGTTATTTGGGTAGGGAAAATAATCTCAAAGATAAAAGTGGCTATTTTTGAACACTTGGTTCTGATTTTTAATGGATTTTTTAAAAAATAATTTCTTTTCAAAGAATTGATTATGTTTTTACATAATTAATTAGAATAATATCTCAATAAATGCTAGTTGCATATTGGAAATTTAGAGCATTTTTACAAATATTTTTCATATAGTTTTTACATCTCACCTTCTCCAAACTTATTTTTTTGAATGAAAATACATATTTTAAAAATTGTCTACAATAATCTTTTTCCATAAAAATAAAAAAAAAACAAATGTAGAACATTTCTAGTCCAATTCTCACTTGATAAATCAAATGAAAAAAAAAAAATTGGGTGCATCTTAAACTTAAAAAAACTTTTTCCCCACAAAAATCAAGTCTTCAGTAATTCTCAGCCCAAAGTTATTCCAACCCTTGTTTGTTGTTAACAATGTTCACCTTAAACCCTTGCACCCCTCTTCTTCTTCTTCATAACCAATTTCTCTCCACATTTCCCCTCAAATCTACCCTCCACCCACCATTTCCAACCCTATTCCCTCACCAAATCCAAAACCACACCAAACCCAATTCAATTCTGTGCAGAGCAAGAGCTAATAGAAGTGAAACCACCAAAACCCATAAGCTAAAACCCCAATTTGATGAAGAAGAAGATGAAGAAGAAGAAGATGGTGATGAGGGCTATGAGGATGGAGATGGGTTTTCAGAGAGGAGCCCATTTAGAGGGAGAGGAGAGGAGAGAGATTATGATAAAGACCCTGAATTTGCTGAGATTCTTGGGACTTGTTTGGAGGATCCTCAAAAAGCACAGTCCAAAGTAAGCAATCCCTTTTTCTTTTGAAAAAAGTATATATACGTTGCTTGTAATTTTTTTTTTTTAATTAAAGCATTCTCGCCTGGCCTTTCGTTTAGGTGTCAAAATTATGAATGGATGTATGTAGTAATTTTCTTTATGCTTGTATCTATAAAATCTCTATCATTTAACAAATTACACATACAGTGTTTCTCGACATAACCGCTGAAAAATTAGGTTAATACTATATAAGTAGTATGTGTATGTATTACCAGCGGAGGAAGGAAACCGCATTAATGAGATAGAAAGAAAATTAGGAGGAGGAAAAAAATATTTTTTTATTAAAGAAATGGGTAATTGTAGTTTCTCATGCTAGCAATTAATTGTAGTAATTATTCTCCATCCGATAAATCAATTTCCTTTCTGGAAAGGGAAGACTGTTGTGCAGCATTTCTTGACCTAATTTCTAAAATAGAATGCCAATTGGCATGTATGGTTTTGCCCGTGATAAGATCAAATGATGATTAGAAAGGCTGGTAGAAATGCTCTTAGGCTACAATTTCAGTAGAAATTGAGTTTGTTTTTTCCAAGCCTCTATTGCTCCAATTTTGGTTAATTTCGATATGAGATTTTCCAGAACAAAGAACTAAATAACTAAAGAACAAGGGATCAGAAGCATATGGTTTTTCAGTTTGGTTATGTTAAAACTTTTGGGAAAATAATCAGCTTGGTTTGCCAAGTCTCCTTTTTAGTAAATACATTTTGGTTAATCTGTACCATGATTTTCTATGTAAATGTGAAAGGTATATGAAAAGTATACATTTGAATTGTTGTGTTTCTCTAAAACTATGTCGATTTTGGGGATTTTAGTTGGAAAAGTAACCAAAAATATTTTGCGGGGAATAATGAAGGAAATGGAATTAGATGGTTTATATGCGTGGTTAGGTTACGAATTGAGGAGAAGTCGAGTTAAACCAACCCTTGTGTTAGTGTTTTATTTTGGTTTATTTTGATTTTAGTGGTTTTCAAGGGAAAGGAACTGAACAATTATGGGGTTAAAAATGAAGTTGTTGAGTTTTGATGGTTTAACATGTGGCCAGGTTACATTTTGAGGAGAAAATAAGGTGCTTTTACCAACCTCATTTCACGTTTCTACATCTTGGTTCGTTTCGTTCTGCGTTCTTTCCTTTTGGTTCGTTTTGTTCTGTATCCTTTCCTTTTCCTTTGAGAAATTCTAGTCCTAAGCATAAAATATGGTTTTATCTATAATTTTTGGGACCATGATTGCTATCATAGTGCAAATTAGTAGGAAATTTTGGTGGGTGAACCATATACGATGCCTTATTTCATTTATGGTAAAGTAATTAATGGTTTTTGCTGTTACTTAATGGGTTTAATTTCATCTTCCAGATGGAGGATAGATTGAGGAAGAAGAGAAACAAAATATTACACTCGAAAACTGGTTCAGCGACCCCCATGAAAGTGACGTTCAATAAGTGAGTTACAATATTGGATCATCATATTAAACATGAGAGAGTATATTCATTATTTGCAAAAAGTGGATGTCATACATTAACTGTTATGACTCTGACTGCACTTCAATCTTCATCTCTTGCTAGTACAAAACCACTTTGAGATTTATACCTCGCAAAGAATGTAAAGTATTTTGCACAGTGAATTGAATTTTTTGAGTAACTTTGGAATGGAAAACGGGAATAGGGTTGCTAGCACTTCATGTGTCCCGGTTGGATTTTATTGTCTTACTTTATAAAAGCCATGTTTTTAAACCTATTGTGGCTTTCTTGTCATTTATTTTATCTTTTACTTGATTAATTTGAGTTCATTCATGTAATGCACCATATCCTTAATGATCACAGCGCCAATTTTCATTCAGGAGATGTGTTATTGCTTGTTGATGAATTCCATTTGCATTTTCTAAAATTTGAGCTAGCAAAAGTTTATGATCCTCATTCGTTATTTCTCACTTGCATTTAATGATTTGAAACACCAGATTTAATTTTTCGAATGCCTATATATGGTTTGAATTCTACAACGTTCCACTGGAGAAAGATGTATCCTTGATTTGTGATGTAAGTAGCTTTCCTTCCATACTTTTTACTCGTGTGACTGATTTCTTATTGACTTGATATATCTAATTTCTATACTAGACGATTCGCTCGTGGCACATTGTTGGGCGTCTTGGTGGATGCAATTCAATGAATATGCAGGCAAGTGACTTTCATTGTCCTTCCGCTTTATTTTCATGTGCCTTTTATGTCATTTTCTTGTTTTCAATTTGTCGTGGCAGGATCTTTTGTACTTGCTGGTTCGGCTCTTTTGTAATACAATGGCAATTGAATTTAAATTCTGAAGTAGTTATAATATGTGATCTAGAAACATACATAGGGATTAGTGACCATTGACTAGATTAAGTTTCTGTGTTATTATCATAAGTGTGCATTTTTTTTCATGTTTGCTCATACTAACCAATTTTATTAGCTCTAGTATCACTTGCCAAATTTGGCTAATTATCTTAATATGCAATTTTTCCTCAAGAAAATGACGCATTTTAAGATTTTTCTGGGTGTTCAGTACTCAAATACGTAGTCGTATAAGAAGTCATAGATTGTAGTTTTCAATTGAACTTCTATGTCATTGATAATTTGCAGCTATGGTTTTCGTCATTTTAACGGAATTTCTCCCGGCTGAATAAAAATCTGAATCGACAATTGATTAGAACGGTTGAATAAAAGCCCAAGCTTCGAAAAGTTACCCTAGATTAACTAAGCCTCAATCTTCATACTTCATGTTTAATATTCTTATTTTTTCAGTTGTCACAGTCTCCTTTGGAGAAAAGACCTAATTATGATACGATCCAAGGAGCAAACGTTACTCCGACTACTTTTTACAACATTGGGGATCTCGAAATTCAAGTCAACTTGGCCCGGATATGGTTAGTGGTTAAGATTTGGTGGACATCTTAGTTGTTGATTTTGAGCTAGTGTCTCGTGGGACAAAAACATTGAACTTTTACCACTTTTATACGTGATTGAAATTTCGACAGGGTTGATATTGGAACCAGTGAGCCGCTGGTCTTGGATATTTTGATAAACGCATTGACGCAGATAAGTTCTGAGTAAGTTTGTATGTATCTTTGTCTATCTGTCATTTTGATCAACGAACCTCTGCTCACCTTTATGACTGATAATGTAAAATTAGGAAAGTTTGGAATGTGTAATTGACTATACTTCCGAAACCAAGGACTAGACAGTGAGTGTTTTTGCACCATGGTTTCCTTATAGGTTTTAATGACTTATGTTTCTACTTTACATCAAACTTTTTGATTGAAAACTGGCTACTATAATCACTTGAAGTCAACAATTGCACATTTCAAAGACTTGTGTATGCTTAGGCTCTGGTGTATGCAGTTTGTGCCTTTAGCTAATATAAGACTACATGCATCAGGCCCTTCCTAGACCCGAAAACATGGGAGTTGTGTGCACTGAGACGCCAATAATATGCTCCAATGGATGTTCATGCCATTGGAGGGTCTCACTCATAAATGCGTATAATCCAATGGTGCAGAACCTAGTAGAGCAAATAATTGGAGCCCTCTTTAAATCGTTGGACTACCTAGTAGAGCAAAGAATTGGAGCCCTCTTTGAATCGTTGGACATTGCCTTTCAAAGTTGCACTTTTTGTGTTTCTGCTTTATTGCCCCAAATTGAATTTGGGATTGAGAATTCTGCTGTCTCTATTTTGAATTTTGACTCACTCGTCATTTTTTTTTTTTTTGGGTTAATTTTGGAAGCTATGTTGGAATTAAGCAAGTGGTGTTTGGTGGAAGTGAATTTGAGAACTGGAGAGAGGACTTGAAGACAGAAGATGCTGGTTACTATGTTCGCAAGATTTAGACAACTCTTCTGTCATGTACTGAGGCTCTTTCCTTCATAGTAGTACTTAAAAACGATCTCTAGATTATGTCTAGTGCTTAGAGAAGAGTTAAATTTTCAAGCAGCGTGTGCATCTATCTGAACTACAAATTTTTGAGATATCACAAAAGGATGGGTATGTTTCACCTTTGTGTATCTTTAATTTTCTCTGCGAGATCCAAGTTTCTCCAAATTATTCTTTTCCTTTTGCTCTTCTCTTTTTGTATCGAAGTTGATTGCCAATTGCAAAAAAACTGTCGCTGGTAACCTAATAAAACCTAGCTCTACGGTAACACAGCATTAGATCACATCACACACTGTTCCTATTTTCATTCTGCTTACTGAAACTATCAACATCTCTCTCGGTGTAGTGTGTTAATAAATGACATGCAATCACATGTTTGAACAGTTAATGCTCGAGTTTGTTCGTGTGTTCATGATCCGTCTATGCTCTTAGAAGTTCTTTGCATTTATGCTCCCAAATCATTTTATAAAACATTATAAGGATGTTTCCTTTTCAAAGCAAGAAACAGCTCAAAACTAAACACACAGCACAAGAAAACAACTGCATTCATGATTTTCAATAGAATTTCCAAACAAACTAAAACTTCAAAGCTTTGAACTTTCGCCAGCCAATGCAAATAGCGAAAATGAAATATCGCTACGATTGGGAATGCCAAATAACTGGTGAATTAACACAATATTCTTGACCGATCAAACTAGTACACAGAAGCAAAAACCTTCTCATTTCAACCACAAATCAATTAATTGCTTTAGCTGCTTTTACCTTTTCAGTGACTAATTCGATTTCTTGCAACCGCAAATCAATTAATTGCTTTAACTGCTGCTCTGGGTCCATTTGATTTCCTTCCATCTCACCATTTTTTGTCCTAAACATCACAAACGACGTTTCCTGATCATATTCTATTGGAATTTCAAGCACCCGTTTCCCTTCAGTCCCGGAGTCATTCCCCATGACGTCAGCCCTAATCCGGTCAGATACAATCATCTTGTAGTTCTCCAATGTATTTCTTAGCGGGATCAAGACCGATATATTTGAGCACCTCCCAACACTGAAAAAGCTGTTTTTTTATTAATTTGAAAATTCTTCCTCACAGCTTCAATAACACCAGGGGGTGGCCTGAAATTGCAACTTTGAGTTTTCTTTGAAAGGCTTTCTTGCTTTAGACGCAAAATTGTTGAATCGAGTGCTTGCTTGATGGGACCAAAACCAATCATGCGCTGGACATCTATACAAGTTCGAACATGTTGCAAGGAGTCTGATGGCTCTTCAACTGTTAAGTCGTAAACATTTTCACAAAAGGCAACATTGTTAAACACCTCCACAAGGCGACGCCCATAGACTTTCTGCTGGTAAAGGAGGTAATACAAGGATCTGTCAACAATAGAAATCTCATCAAATGGTAGATACACTTATTAACTCTTGGCTGGGGTTTCATTTTCTGATCTTGAGTTTTTTGAGTTTTTAGCTTTTATGAATTGGAGCCTGAGAACCTCAAATCAAAAAACCTCCATGAATACATTTTCTGTATTTTCTTTCTTAAAATGAAACTTGAAGACTACGAATTAGCTTTGGGAAAAGCACATCCTGAAAATTTTGCAAAGGTTTGCCTTAGAAAACCCAACCAAACCAGCACCTATATTAACTTATCCAACAGGATTAATATAAAAGCTGGCAATGAGCCGAGCTGCTCAATAAATGCTCAGCTCAAGTTTGGCTCGAGAGCAAATTGAGCTGGATAATGTTATTTTGAGGTAAATAACAAGTATAAGCTTCAGAAATGAGAACAATTTATGGTAAATTTACCCCTTGTTATTTTATGGTAAATTTCCCCCTCGTTATTTTGCTTTTCAACAATGAGAGCAATTACCCATCCATGGATGGTAATCTCAATAGGATTGCTACCTGATCACACAATATGAGATAATTATTACCAGAGGGTAGATACCGAAAGTACATGACGCAGAGTCGCAAACATCCTCACATATAAAGCCTAACGAGTAACGAGAGAAAAAATATTATTTTACAAGCTTCTCAAATGGAAGAAGAATTGCCGTCAACAAGTAGAACAGAAGGAACCAATTGACGGTTCAGGTATCCAACAAGAAAGGAAACCGCTAACCGAACAACCTGTTCCAGTACAAGTAAAAGATAACAATTAAAGTCCAAGGACGTGTTAAACAACAACAGCAGTGAGAATAATTGAATAAATCACTACTGAGCTACAAAGCAAACAGGTTTCGTATTGAGTGATCGAGAACTTGGAAAGAACAAGAAGTAAGGTGGGGTAAGTTAAAGACTGAAAGGAGAAGGTAACTAAATTTCATGGAATCATAGACATGAAGATGATGTTTTCAGCAAAATCATCAAAAGTTTCTAAGAGTACTTCAAATCGTCATATTGAGTGATCCAGAACTTGGAAAAAACAAGAAATAAGGTGGAGTAAGTTAAAGATTGAAGTCAAGGAGGGCGTTTGGTCTAGTGGTATGATTCTCGCTTTGGGTGCGAGAGGTCCCGAGTTCGATTCTCGGAACGCCCCCCCCTTTTTTTTTTCATCCTATGGATGTGTTGCTTTGTGTATTGATGAAGGGAATGGTCTACATTTTTGGTTCTCAAGGCACATTCGTTTATTGAAAAGGAATGTTTAGAAACTCTCTAGAATGAGAAAATTATGCTTTTAGATTGAATGAAAACAATCTAGTAACTAGTTGTCGTTTTATTTCTTATCATGACAACCTGAGCAACAGAAGGAGAAGCAAAACTTTGCAAAATAATTACCTCATTTTTTGCTTTTTTAGGCAAATAGGTGATGCTTCACATTTTTGTTTATAAGGGCACATTCTTTTATCGAATAAGGGAAGTTACAATTCTCTTTATATAAAGAAAATTGTAGTTTTAGATTCGACAGAAATGAATCCCAAAATTAGAAAAGAGAGAGGAAGTAGGAGCAGTAAAAAACTAACATGCCTAACAGATTGACAAAAAAGATATACTACCACAAAGCATCCGCAATACACTTAAAACCCAAAGAAGCATAAGATATAATAAATACATTCACCACCACAACCCAATTCTCCATTTTTTGGGATTTTCATAAGTACATACAACACTTCATAGTTCATACAACTGCACACACTTTCTGTACTTGCCCATAACATTCTTCAAAAAAGGGTCTAGTTCCAGAATTTCGACAGCATTTCTATTGGAAAGAAGTTTTGCGTAAAAATGTATCACAATCAACAGCACAATCAACAGCATTCGACTTTTATCTTTGACGTTATCCGTTCAACAAGAACCTTACATCAAGTGAAAACACCAGGAGATGATAAGAAGCATCAAATTAGTTCTAAGTTTGGTACAAGAATTTATCTCGAGAAAAAGAGGCGAAAGGGAATATTGGCTTCTTCTCCATAGCAGAATAACTCGAAAGAATACATTCATTTTACCTAAATACCATCAGAAACCCATGCATCTTCGGCTTCTTCACTCCACAATCCCCACCGCCACCTTACTTTTGTACAAGCACACCAATCAACACACCTTGAGATGAGATCGTTTCTAACAGATGAATCAACTCCGCGGTGAATGAGCAACGACATGTTTGTCAAGTCATTACAAATGTGCACCACGTAACATATAAATGTTAAAGAAATCTCAAGCATATCCACAGATATATAGGCAGTAATTTCTGTCAACCCTTTCACCCCACAAATAATTTCCGATACTCCGGTAGTAAAACAACTCTGTGCTTCGCACCAAGCAGCAGGGCCCAATACAAGAGATTTTCGATTTGGGAAAACCTCAAACAATTTCTCGAGTCTCAATGCTGTTAAGCCATTGAAAGCATCTGATTTTGACGTCTCCACCCTTAGATTCTCTACCGTCTTACAAACTGGTAATTTGTCGAATAGGCCACACAGATCTTTAGTCGTGAGCTGGAGGTTTTTCAGATGTAGGGTTTCCTTGATTTCTAGGTTGTTAGCTTCTTCAAGGTTAAAAAGGAAATTCGATAGCAGTGGAGCATCAATGACTACCGACTTAGGCTTCACACATCTGAGCTTAAGGTTCACAAGGCTGGGAGCCAGTATAGCTAAAGAAATCGGAGCATTGGATGCACTCCATTTGCAGATTCTGAGGTGAGAGAGTTGAATTTTCGGGTTCGTTAGTCCTCCGACCCCAATTAACTTGAGCACTTGTAGAGATGGAAAACATTCGTTCACCTTGTTTAGGTTATCATCGTCTAGTCTTATGAATTCGAGAGTCAAACTTGTGAGTGAGGGCATTTGTTTCAATCGGTCCACTGATAGCCAAGCATTCTTCAGCTCCAGTTCAACAAGATTAGAACCTGTATGTTAGTAATAAGTTTGTTTAGATCAAACTCAAGTGATCTATCATCTAATACAGATTTGGAGAATTGGGACTCAAGATAATCTCAGTATTTTGAACAATGTTAGAAACAAATTTCCACTCTAATATACAATTACACATGTAATGAACTCAATGATGCGGAAAAGGCATCATCTCTCCTTGACCGTTGACAAGGAAGACAACGGTAACAAGAAAATACACATAAAACGATCAAAACCTTTCATTTTCTCAATCATTGTATAGCTATAAGCTTAACTACTTCCTCAAGAACTATAATGATTGAAAGAAAATTTTATTATAGGAAATCCAAGCAATGGTTTGAAAGTGCAAAGCAGGATCAACATTTGATCATCAAACCACAAAAATATGTTAACGACATTTCCCTACAATACAGATTCACTAATAATTGAGTCGCCATATGCTTCACATAGACTATTCATCCATTATTTTTGAATTTAGTAGGGAGAACAAGAAACCAAAACAGTGCAGCAGTGCTTCTTTAATAAAAACATCAAACACAAAGTAATTCCGTTTTCTGTTGAAAATACAAGCTTCAAATGAACAGCAAGTAGCTAGCAGAAACTAGATTTTGCAGCGAAGTTAAATCAAAGAAGGAATATAGCAAGTGTAAGCATTACAATAATTTCAAAGGAAAATTTCCACAGTTGTAACCTAGTTTCTTGTTCCTTTCGTTCCCAAAATGAAACTATAACATCTGCTACTGTCAACTTTCACAATTTGTTGAATATTGCAGTAAAACTCCCCATGTCACAAAATAAATGAATCACAACACGGCATATTTAAAACCAGCTAATCAATTCTTATTTGCTTCCTAATTTGAGGGGACATAAGAAGCAAAGGATTTAATTTCGACTAGCAGTTATGATGAATGACACACTTCCATATATCATGATTCTAGCACGTAT
>MKEJ01105772.1:0-10297 GCA_001753735.1 Embelia ribes
CGAAATTAGCTATAAAGTTCCTTGCTTGAGAGATGTAAAATTCAATAAAAATCCAACACAAATTTAGTATGCTAACTTGGCATTAATTTTTAACTCAATTCACTGTCCACAGGGTAGCCGAGCTAACTTGGCATTAATTTTTTTTTATTATTTTTTTTGGCAATGGTGGCCTTATCTGTCTGTGGTCGGAGCCAAAGGATATAATAATATTTGTAAATAATTACATTATTTTACCAGTTATCTAAAACTAACATGTTTAACTAGTGAAAAAACAAAAGTAATAACTTGACACTTGTTAGACTTATCTTTATGTGGCCATCAGTGTTTTTTATTATTTGATTTTCAGTGTACTAGTAAAATTGATAATATAAATGGTGGATATATTTTATATTATTTGACTTTGTGGCCGGTAGAAATATTAAAAGCACTCAAATTTGAAACTCACTTGACTAATTTATTTGTACATTTTTTCTTGAGAACTTATTCAACGATTTAGAATTTAGTAATGAAAATAAATTTGTTTATAATTTTAAAACATATGATTCATATGTACTTTTACTTATATTATTACCTATTTGAGTGTACAAAGATATCACAGAAATACAAAAAAAAATTTCTAATGAAATGTGTTTTGTATTGAAAAGGGAAACGAGTTGAGTTGGTTTGGGTAATGGTTTAGTTTATTTTGGTTTTGGGTTGGAAATATTTTGGGTTGGGTTTGGTTTGGTTTGCTCTGCACTGCTTTGTTTTGAACCAATTGCCATCCCTAAGGATACCATTGGTCATCCTAATACTATTTTAAGTGTGGGTTTGGTGTGGACATTCCCTATATTTCAGCCTCTATTTAAGAATTCGAGCTCTAGGGATGAAAATAGATGTATTGGTGGCAATGCCCTTAGTTCAAATGCCCCTAATTCGTTCTAATCTTAAGTTTTAGGGGTTAAGAGCACGCTGTCATTAGTGTATATCCGAACACTGTTGAATCCACAAAAAGAAAGGGTGTGTCCAACAGTGCTCTCGTTAAGGTTTATTGATGTCCAGATCTATTTTTAAGTCTAGGGTATGGTGTTGACTTTATTTATATCTCAGTCCCTCTTTTAGAGTTTTAAGGTGAATGGACTAAAGTTTAGGGTTGGAAAATTGGGACACGTGGGAATGTCCTAATTTTTCCAAGTATACCTTTTGTTTTCTTCCAAATATTGAAGTATGTGATTCCTAATCCACTTTTTCAGTTAATTTAAGTCTGGCTTTGGTATTAAGAAGGGAATAAATGCATTCAAATAATTTATCATTTCACGGCGTAGTTAGTCTTGGGGTTATCTCAGCTGATAGGAAAAGTTCCAATAGTTATCTTTTGTGAATAAAATCTTCCAATGTTAAAGGGACTCTAACAACCTGGTGGTACTGGGCATCGATATTGAAACACGCATAGCATCATCCCATTATCTGAAGTAATCAATAAAGATGTCACTCTGTGGCTCAATGACAGATATGGCAATTTGATCGGGTTGAATGGCGTAAAACATGGCCAATCATATTTAGTTAGGAGAAAAGGCTTTAGCAGAGTTGGGTCGCGCATCATCTCATAAAACTCAAAGGTTGCAAAATAGTGATAAAGTGCTATTTTTTAGGAAAAATTTTAACGTTGAAACATAATAGAGTGGTAATACTTGAACTTAATATCATCTTCCTGAAGGGAAAAAGTAGCGAGGGAAAAATGGTAATGCTCCTACTGGTTGGTATAAAGCCAAAAGTTTATCATGTATTTGTTGAGAAGTGTTTCAGGTAGATGTTTAAGCGCGTGGTATCTATCCTGTCCGAAACATAACACTGCACAAGGTTCATGCGTCTTTTTTTGGGCCATTCGGATTATTTTGGTTGTCCTTATTTAGGATATGTTAAGAATTTCGTAAAGGGTTGCAGAAGCATATGAAATCCAGGATGGTACACTATGAGTGAGAACTCGAAGAAAATTATGAACGTAAATGGACTTGAAAAAAAGTAGATGAGCTTCAGCATAGCACACTGATTGCTTATTGGATATTGTTAAAAGTATTTTTCCTATAAATACTCACACTTACTCTCCCCCATAAGAGCAAATCGATGGTTAACTGATTGTAACTTTTATCAGAGTGAAAAATATAAAAAACTAGCCCGCTAAAATCACCATTTACCGGTTACTAATACCTTTTAGTTGTTTACGCTACACATTTGTATGTTCCCTTGCATCGTGATACTGGAGTGCTATACCGTATGATACTGATATCCGATTGCAGTTGTGGGGGATTTTGATGAATGATTCATATGAAGATCTATATATTGTTTTCTCCGTTTTTTCCTCTTTAATGGGTTTCATCTAGATTCTAGATTGATATATACCTGAAAAAGTAAGCATAACTATTTTGGACTTTATTATCTGCCGTACTTTTAGTAAACGTGTCTGTTATTGTAGATTTTATTCTCTAGAGGCTTTCAGATGAACAGATAGTGAACTATTTGGGTTGCGGTAAACTAACTGTTCAATCACCTAGCGTTTATTTAGGCTGGTTTGTCCATCAACACTGGCTATTAAGAGCCATTCCCAACCCAAAAATCGTTTGCTAGTTAGTGACATGTACTTTTGTTATTGTGAACTGCTTAAATTGTGCACCATAGGGCATAAGTGACATGCTATCACAATGTTGCAGAATTGTTGGAACTATGACCAATGTCTTCATCGCTCCCTCGTTCAGCTATTTTCCTAGCAAAAGCACCACAGAAGGATGCAAGAAGTTTCACCCTACTGACGGAAAGATCCACAATGTAAAGGCGATGCGCGAAAAACCTCTGGAGGAACTGTACAACGTGAGGGTGGAAAGAAAAGTCTCACGCCAGCGACTGAAGGAGTTGGGGGTCCAGCGGTGGTCGATGTGGAAGACGGGGAAATGCAGGCTCCCCTGGGACTGGCATGTGGACCAATTAGTTTACATTGAAGAAGGAGAAGTTAGGGTTGTGCCAGAAGGGAGTCAAAAGTTCATGCGATTCGTGGCGGGTGACCTTGTTCGGTATCCCAAGTGGTTCGAGGCTGACCTCTTCTTTAACGGTTTCTACCAAGAACGATATAGTTTTCGAGCATATGGTGATGATTAAATGTGTTTGTTGTCGAATTGTGTATTTTGTCACTGAACAAATTTCTAGTGCTTCTTATTTTGTTCCTTTCAAGTTATTTGCATTTTGTATGCATTGGAGAGATGCTAGAGTAGTCATACATTGTCTGTATTTTGGATGTCTTATATCCTTCTGGGTAAAGAAATGAAGTTTGTGTTAGAAATCGAAGAAATGGAAGGGAACTAATACTCCTCGGGCTGTTTATTTTGTGGGATTATGCTGAGCTGGACCGCCTGTCTGTCCAGATTCTGGCTTGTTTTCCAGTTTTAGATTAACAGTCCTTGTGAAGAGTTCCGAGTGTGAATATGGATGGGATAGGGTTGTCCTGACCGGAAGTGTGCAACCAAATAGTCCAAAATTCATTCTCCTCTTCCAGACATCCATCTCAAATATATGCAATAGTTACCGAACTTCGTCCCATGATTGACAGTCCCAACGACCCGAATAGTCTGGAAACTAATAGTGAGTCCTTTGATCACTTGATTAGGTGAAACAAACAACCCCTAAGCATTCTACATCGATAGTATAAAATTCTTGTTTTCTAGTTAACACATCAACTAACTGAACAATACAAAAGCTAACAACCAAAATGATTTTATCTGCATATTGTTTCAAGAATAGGGATTCAAAATTCTGTAGTTAAAAAATAAATAAAGACAATCCCATAGAAAGTCAAATATAAGTCTTTAACTTTCAATGAAACGCATTTCCGCAGAAGTGTATTTCCACATAAGTGTATTTCTAGTACGGGTACGATACGTCGAGAATATTTTGTGGGAAATACATAAATCATCCGAAAATGTTTGGGATATGCCTAGAAAACTCAAGTCAAACATGTAGGAAATATTTAAAATATTATTAGGAAATGTGAAATAAATTTTTTAGAAACCTGTAGAAAACCCGTTCGATATCAATTAATAAAAATTAAACAAAAATAACCAAAAAAATTGTGAGAATTAGCTTTTTTTAGCACTCTTATTAGTAAATTATATTTTTACTATGTTTTTGAATTATGACTGGCTTATTCGTACAAAATTTCAAAACTTTGATATACTAGTATAGGTATTATGATAATTACAAATTTAAGCAAAGTTTTAGAAAGTTAGATTAAAGAAATAAAACTTTCATACACGTTTTGCATACGTTTTTCCCAAGTTTTATAATTATCTCCAAATAACATTCCGAAACATATGCACGTTTTCCATTTCCCCTATATTGTTAGAATGATTTTCTTGCTTTTATTTTTCCAAACGAATTCCACATCCATTTCTAGCTTTGATAACTATGGAATTTCAACCGTGGCCAGACCAAATGATAGGCACAGATACATATATCCTTAATATACTCGTTAGTTTGTTCCATCATTTCAACATCATTTTCCCAAATTCATTTCAGTAAACAGTTTTCAGTGTCCTCCCAAAAACTCTTAGGATCTTTTCTAATTGCGCACCCATCTACAATTACCTTAGTCTTGACAGATATGTTATATTCGTTAATCTCACAGGCTCCATACATTCATTGCGAACCATAAAGGACCAGAAGGATGGAGCCTTGGAGCTCTTTAATAACAAATCAAGTAGTGCAATCCGAGCACTTTCTTCTAAGTTCTTGCTCTCGTTGAGGCTCACTCTAAGCTCGGATTATGCTTTCTCCATTACTATTGGTTTTCCTTATCATTTCGAACCAGGCCTGGTTGATAATCGCACGGCTGTTTCAGTTCCAGCAATCAACAGTTGAGAGCTCTGTGGGGCGATATGCGTGGTTTAAGCACCAAAAGAGGATGGAACAGCCTCAAAAGGCCCCTGTATATGCAAAAGCATATGGTGTGGGAGTCGTCATATGCAGGAATTCTAGACGAGAAATGTACAGAATTACGGCGAAAGATTATATTTTTGAATGACCATTAAACAAGGGGGTAAAATTGCTGCAGTGCCGTAGTTAGGAAAAAACGAAAGGTTAGTACCAAAGCACTCAAACTATCAATAAAGTGATACGAGTACTTTATTCTTAGTTACAAGAATGACAATAAACTTTTGCTTATTTTCTTGCTTAGGTCTTAAGAGGATATCAAGTAGATCTTCCTTCTCATTGCATCTTTCGTCACTTTTCTTCTCCACTTGATTGTACTCTGGACGTTACTTAGTGATCTTGTCTAACTTATTTTTAATTCCCTCAAGAAAATTTTGCAAGTTCTGTCTTATCCTTCTTACAAACATCTTAAAAGCCGAAGGGGAAAAAATCACCATAGTTGAACCCATCCGTTAGCATCGCTTTGTTCAAGAGAGCAAGCACCGTATCCCCCCTTTGAAATATCCACAATAATTAAAGATAAGCACAAAAGAAATAAACGTATATAATTGCCTATCCAGTAGTAGCACCTATTGAAGATAAGAGGAGAGAAAATCGTTTAAGATAGTTTGGATATATAAAAAGGAAACCAGTGAGTGCACCAGTTAGAAAGTGCGAGAGCATTGGAGTGAGAACTAACAAGAAAGACAGAGGTAGACCTCCAACTACATGAATACAAGTATTACAAAATGATATGCATATTACAATGTTGGACGAGAAAATGGTTCGATAGAAATGAGTGCCATCGAAAAATTTACGTCAACGAACCGATGTGATGTCTTATTTTATTCTATTTAGTCTATTCCAATCTATTGAGATTTTCAAGGCTTGGATGACGACGATGATGATGATGATGAACCGTTATATATTGTTCAATATATACGATGCCATACTTCATATCGCTTGCCTTGTTATTTCCTTAACTAAAAATTGTGGCCCCCCTGATAGATGATGCTGGCCTCTTTCCTGTGTGTTGGAATCTTCACATTTTACCGGTATCCATCTTGGATTATTGCTCATGTATTTATCAGATTATTTTGCTCACTTTCTCAGCTTAAGGAGGACGTCTCAGTGCATGGTAGTGATGAAGAGGTTGACGATCCTCCTGAGATGGGTAGCGATGACGATTTGAGTGATGACAATCGCGGAAAGGTTCATGAAGAGGTAAACAAATTTATCTTTGCTGTAGTATTACTTGCTGCAAACCTTTTTGGGCCAGTCTGTCCATTATGTTACCTAGGACATTTTTGCATGTGAAACAAATCAAGCTATAGAACACACCATGCACTGTCATTGCTGCTGTTGGATTCTTGGAAGACATCAGCCCAATTTTATTATTATTATTATTTTTTTTTTTGGTGTTTCGCAACAGATATACGGATTTTTTCAATATATATATAAGCCTGAGTTAGACATATTTGACGGGCTAGGAGCTGCTTGCCGTCCATGCTACCAGTGCAAATTCCAATTTTACCCCAAAAGTTTAGATTATTACATGTATTAATTTTTAATAAATTAATATTAATTTTAGCAATATTTTATAATAATATAATTATTTGGTGCAAAAGGTGAAATCATTCACCTTGGGTGCCCCCACGATACAACCCCAAAGGTCCCATGGAGGATGTAAGTCAGGGTACCCAGCGGCCTCCTAATCAGGTGGCCCAGTGTCTGGTGCCCATAAGAACCAACCCCCGAGAGGAAATGAAAATCCCACATTGCAGCTACGAGGGTTCGAACCCTTGCCATTTTGTGCAAACTCCTGCCCGAGTAACAACTGGGCTACATCCCTGGGGGCATAATATAATTATTAATATAGCCATAAGCTGGTTGTGTTCACATTCAAATTACAATTTCACTCCAGTATTTTTTTATTTATTACTAGTGTTAATTAAACAGAATTATATTAACTCCTCACTAGTGCTTATACATATATTAATGATTATACTATTATTAATATATCTATGAGTTGTTGCCTTCGCATTGCAACTTATAATTTCACTCAAGTTTTTAATTTATTACATGTGCTAATTTTGGTTAACATTATCTTAATTTTATTAATATTTTTATTAGTATTTAATTATAGTATAATCATTAATAAATATTCACATATGAGCAATTGAAAAACTATTAATAATATTGTTCCAAATATTTATATGATAATAAATTTATAAAATACAAAAATATTAATAAATACAGTAAAAATACGACATAGTAAAAGAAATTTTTCATAAAAGGCAATCCATATCAATATTATAATATTACATTGAGTTACTAATTTAGTAAATATCAATTTAGTAATTTTGTATAAATTAATTTATTATGTGTGTTACTATTTCATAAAAACTTTTATAAAATATAGTAAATATTAGTTTTACTAATATGTTTTTACTATTATGTTAATATTATACTGCCAAAATATTTTTTCCATTGATACAATTTATATTATTAATTGAACTCAAGCATAATGCTATATATTTATTAGTTTTACATTAAATTAATATAAACCAATATTAGATGTATGGTAATAAATTTAATTTTGTAATAATAATATACCTTTTTTTCCATTTCCCCTTTTTTGAAAAAGAAATATTTCTTTAGTTGAAATAGATAAGATTTTTCATTGGTCATTATTCTTATATACATAAAACCTTACTCATATGAAGATAATTTTAATCAAATGTCACTTTTTCTCTAAGGCAAATGCCAAATAGTTTCAAACATAGCAAAATGATCTATTTGATTTCTTTTAAAAATCCAATGATGAAATTTATAACACTTATATTTACAGGAACAAACTTATAAAATCTCAATTTTCAGGGAACTTTTGATAATTTCCCTTATCTTTGTATTAATTTATTTTTATAAATTATAGAAACATCTCTCATATTTATGAATACAACTAAATTTTTAAGTTCATACATTAAATTACACATACACCTTAAAAATTTAGTCATATGATACATTTTTTGCCCGTTCTCATTAATTTTTAAAATTTTAGGGTTTTTTTTAGGGATTGCTATACAAATATGTAGTTTTTTTTTTAAAAAAAAGGTTTGTTTTGAATATATACTTAAAAGCCCAGCTTATTTGGATTTGGAGCTTTTAAGCTTGAACATATTTGGGTTGCAAGCTTATAAACTCATCTTTTGGGCTTATTTATAGCCAATAAGCTTTAATCTAAAAGCTAGCATCTGCGAGCTTATTGCGCTTAATTTTACTGTAGCAAAGCTACGGCATCGAAGCGAACTCTTATCCCATCGCGCCCGTATCAGCACTGCACTGGTCTGCTCCAATCCTAGTTCGTTCTCGTTGCCGCCACTCGCTCCGTCGCTCTCGCAATCTCCTTATAAAATTATGAAATAACTCTAAAATTTGTAAATTTGATTTTTGTTAGAATTTAATTTTACTAATTTAAGATTCTTGTTTTCCCCACCAAAAAAAGGCAATTTCTAATTATGCTCATGTATGATCTCATATTTAATTTTCCAACGAGTAATTTTTTAATTTTTTGTAATTTATAACTTTTTTCAAATTTATTTTCTCAGATTTGTTGAATTAAAAAAAAAAAAAAACAGCTTATTTGAGAGTCAACCAAACGATTCATGGTAGCTTAAAATCAATGAAAATAAGCTTCTTTTTTTTTTTTTCCAATACCAAAAAAGCTACTTTATTAGTTTTTAAGATGCAACCAAACAAGCCCATGCTTCTATTTATACAAAGATAAACCGCCACATATTAACATTGTCTTCTGTCCAAATCAGTTAATATAAAAATATTTATATATTGTTGGCAGATGAAATTTAATTTAAAACTATATCACTTGCTTAGTAACTCTACGAATATATAATTCAATATTAACATAAACAAATATTTCAATATATTAGAAAAATGAAATATAGCTCATAATATATTATTTACTCACTTTATAAATTTTGAAATCTAAACTATCGATTTCTCGATTTAGTGCATTGGATTATGTTTGGTTGCATTTTTAATATGCTTCCATCAAATTACCCAAGTATTCAAAATCAATTCATTAGTCAATTTTAATTTGGTAAAATTTTGTGTAAAACTTCATTCAATTATGATATCGCAAAAATAATTCTTAAATTTGTATCCATCATTGAAAATATAAATATTTAACAGGGTAAACAAAATAGATTTTTTTATGAACCATTCCATGCATTTTTTATTTTATAAAAAGCAAACAAATTCACCAAAAAAACATTAAATAATGAACTAAACATAACCTAAAATGAATTTACAGTGTGACCAAAATTTTGGAATATTAATGTTAACACGTCAAAACCCCTCTTAATATTTGGTACAATGTTTATTATTGGTTTTTCAACCACTCATATGCGAATATTTATTAATGATTATACTATAATTAAATACTAACAAAAATATTAATAAAGTCAAGATTATGCTATCCGAAATTAGCATATGTAATAAATTAAAGTTTTTGGGTGAAATTGAAATTTGTAATGTAAAGGCAACAACTTATAGGTATATTAATAATTATACTATTATAAATATTAATACATATAACAAAGTTAATATAATTATGATCAATTAAAACTAGTAATAAATGAAAAAATACCGGGGTGGAGTTGTAATTTGCATTATAAACACAAGAATCTCATGGCAATGTTAATAATAATATTATTATAAAATATTAATAAATTAATATTAATTTAATCAAAATTAATACCTATAATAAATGTAAATTTTTGAGTCAAAATTGTAATTTTCAAAACTGCTCATAAATTATGCAAGTGAAACCTAAGCCACCAAATCCTTGTGCATAGAGGACGCTCTTGTTTTCAATTCTTGCTCTTATTCTTACTCCCGCTTTTGCTTCTGCTATCATATTTTTCGAGCTACATGCCCAACGCTCTCGCACTCCACTGCCACTCCGCGAATTGGTAACTTAAGAGTAAAACCAGTGCTTTTGTCCTATAGGTTATATACATAAACTACGAAGATATGTGTAGATTGTTTATGCTTTAAGAAGTGACTTTCAGGTAATGGTACAAATTATACTGTAGAAAATTTATAATTGTTAACAAAATTATTAATTTCCTTTGAATTCTGTTTTGTAACTAAAAAATAGCGCAATTGGATATTCAATAACTCTATTTTTTGCAACTTTTTAAGAACTAAATATGAATACTGAAAATATTTTAAATTATAAAGGTTGAGTAAAATATAATAGATGAAGAACCAACATAAATGAAGCAACGAAATAAATTATCAGTATAACTCTTTTGTTTTTTTTTTTTTTTTTAAAATTAAT
>MKEJ01105778.1:0-10657 GCA_001753735.1 Embelia ribes
TATAAATTTTTAAAAAAATATTAAAAAATTATTTATGTTCAATCATTAATTTATAAATTAACGAATTTGATGTGCTGAACAGATATTCATCGTCACAGTCGGGTAACCTCCGGGGTCCCATAATATTCGTCCAGCAGGAGAGCACTATCAGGACCATCACTGACAATGATTACACTATATTTATAATTTAGTAAAAAGTGGTACTAAAAACAGGGGTGATTACTGTTTAACATTCTTTTAAAATTGTATAGGTGATGAACGTTTTTATAATAACAAAAATAAATTTTACAAATGAAAGTATAAAATTATTCCAAAAATTTTTATTCTAAAATTATATTTTTGTGAATATGGAAAGGTCCTCCATCCTTACAATTTTTAAGTTTGTTAAGATGGGTTCCTGTTAAAATTATGCAGCGGAGGATTCTATGGAGATGCTTAAAAAATATATATTACATTTGCCCGTTGGGAAAGCTAACGGCTATTTCATTTTCTTTTCAAAATTTTATGTAAATAAGTATTATCTATTATTCATATTTTTTCATACTATCCTAATATTTTCTATAAGTTTACACAATATCCAAATCTTCATTCTATATTTTCTCTAACAACCCCATTTTATTTTTGTACAATTTCTAAATTATGGATCCAAATGATTCAAATTTTAGAAATTATATGCCTTTTTAAAGAAACACACCAAAATTTGAGAATATTCAAAATTCTCAATATTCTCTAAATCCCTCAAACATTTCAGACTATCAAAATTTTCCAAGTTCACAAAATTATCCAAATTCTTAAATTTTTTCATTTCTCACTCCTTTTAACCTCAATACATATCATAATTATTCATTTATTCCACCAAGATTTTTAGGAAGTGCTCCCTAGAATATATCCGATCATTCTTCCAAAACCCCCATTTTTAATTGAATTATTCTCAAATACTCCTGCACCATGGAGTAGAAGAGATTGAGGTGGAGAATGATGAGAATCCAGATAAGGCAAGCATGAATCAAAGACAACCTTGGAGTAAAGAGGAAGACAAACTTCTTATTAGTAGTTGGTTAAATATAAGCAAAGATTCTGTAACATCAACAGACCAAAAAATGTTACTTTTTGGCAAACAATTGCAGCTTATTATAATGAATATAGGATCTCAGGGTGGTCTAAATGAGCTACCAGTAAATATAAAGCTCATTGGCAAAAACTGTTGGTACTAATATAATTAAATAATATTTTTTAAATATAGTTTACAATAGTAATGAATTGGAAAAAACAAAAAATTTATTTCATCAGCACAAATTTGAAGTACAAATAACTATAATGAAAAAAAAAATAAAAACCTTTCACACTAACTTACCAAAGTATTTAAGACGAGACTACAGAATTATGTGTCCCCTTAACCGAACCGACAATGAGTTTTCAAAGTATAACATCTGTATTACGCCCTGATGGAAGCTGCAATCTGAGCGTCTGATCGAACATTTTGTGATGCAGTACCCTTTATGACTCTCTGTATGACTGTGATTGAGTGTGCATTATGCCCTGGTGGAAGCGGCAATCTGAGCATTTGATCGAGCCTTTTTGTGATGCGATACTTTCTTGTTTGACTCTCTATATGACTGTGATTATGTGCAAAAAATATAAGTACTATGAGCTTTCTCAATGTCAAAAATTGGATAAGGATCGACCATTTTACTGCCATGCAGATAGGGGCTATTCAACCATAACATGACCATTATTGAGGATATAATGGTCTTATAACCTCAAGTAGTGGGGACGTTGCAGAATTGAAGACACTCAGATAATTTAAGGGACATTTGAACTTTCTTCCAACTGCTGAAATATCTACGGTCTTTTCATAATTTCTAAAAATATTTAATTAAAATACTTGATTCGAACCACACATACGCACATTGTCAAGTCTAGACCTCAAACCTTAACCTATATAGGATAAGGATGCGTCTAACGAGTCATGCATGACCAACTACCAAGCCCCAGCCAGAGCCCCGCCAGAACGGACGGACAACGCATGTGCGTATAATACTTCCACCTACATGTGCATGTGTCATACTATATTACACCTCTAATAGCACATATTATTATATATATGCAATATAAAAAGCCTATGTGGGATAATTATCACAAAACTTAAATATCACACCTTAATTCCCTTTGAATACCTCGCTTTGAAACCAGTTTTCATTCACACTATTTTATTATTTCGACGATATAATATAAATTTCGAAACTTGCATTATGAGTTTTAAAACTCATTAAAAAATGAATAAAAAAATATTATATACTTTATATCAAAATGACTCAAATTTGGTAATTTTTATGAGCTTCATTCTTATCAAACCACGTTGCAAATCATACATTTTCCAACAAAACATTCAAAATGTCGAAGCATGTTATAAATTTATTTTCTATTACTACTTACTAAAAATATATGGTATATCACACATTTATATCACAACGTAATTTTTCAATTGAATTTTATAAGAGGGCAATAAAATTTTCAAATTAATTTTATCAACATAAATAATGCAAAAGATGATTAAGAAATGAAAAATACATATTATAACATTATTATTACAAGTAGGAACAAATTATTAATTTATGATATTCAATCTGAACCATATTTGCTTATGTGTGTAAACCTTTTATTCTAATTCGAAAATATAAACAGTTTGCTATTTTAAAATTAATCAAATGAGTTGAAGAGTCGAACGGGTGTTATTTAAACTCAAATTGTTTAATTTAAAGTCCTTATTTTATTGCACAATTAATTATGTATAATAAACGAGAACGAGTCCGAGTCCGAGTCCGAGCCCGAGCCCGAGCCCGAGCCCGAGCCCGAGCCCGAGTGCGAGTGGGATGATTTTCAAATATTGTTTGTTTCTGTTGCGCTAATTGCGGAATCTGTGAAATGTTATCTAGATGGGTTAATTTCATATTTAGTCTCAGCATTATATACTGAGTCCCATATTTGTCCTTTTACTTTATAATTATACAGTTTCAGTCATACAGTTTATATATTGTGCATTTTAGTCCGTCAAGTTTACATATAGAGCAATTTTTGTCCTTAAATCTCAAAGGGTCCAAAGTTTTCGTTAAGTGTATTTACTTAAAAGCATTTGAAGTTATGAAATTTTTTAAACCATGATAGCAATAATTCGTTGTTTGAAGTTTACACATATTTCTACTTTTTGTAATTGGGACATCTTATTGGTTTTCAGTCGTTTCTTCTAAGTTTCCACATATATTGAACTTTAGTTATCACTTGACTGTTATGAAATATTTGCTTTACTAACCACAATGCAAATATTAAAGATATAAAATAAAAAAATATATGTAAAAAATAAAAAGAATAATTTGCAAAGTTTTGTAGCATTGTAATAAGTAAGGAAAAAAACATCTCATTACAATTTGAAACTAAGAATGTATACCATGTAAAGTTTTAGAATTAAAAATGCACCATACTTATATATAGGATCAAAAGTGAGACACAACTTTCAGTTTTAGGACTAATCCCCTATGACTTAAATAGTTAAAAAAGTGAGACTCTCCTTTGAGCCACATATAAACTGATAATGACATCACCATCTTCACCTCAAAGCTTTATGTATGAGCTCACATATATTAAAGTGGTTGTATAGTGATATATATATATATAATCTAAAAGGATGAAATAAATTTCTCGTTTGAATTCTATTACCTTTTGGGAATAATGATTTATAATAAAACTTCATAAAAATTAAATTGTGCAATCATATCAATTAAACGAATCATCCAAGCGCGTATGATCATGATTCTACACAAATTTATTTTATAGTGTGTATGCGCTTTTTTGGGTGAATTACATTAATGACCAAATTCTTTGGCCTCCGTAGTTTAATTGAAACACTAACAATCACCAATTTTTAAAAAGTGATAGATTTATTCCTTCATGGAGTAGTATCTTTCTAATTTTAATTTTTATTGTGAGTAAAGTAGGACACGATAACAACAATAATCGATTTTAATGGATAAGTTATTCATAGATAAACCACTCCGGTGTTAATTGATATGATTTTAATAACTTAGGATAGCTTTTCCCTCACAAAAAGGACTAGTTATGTCAATTTTTAAAACTTGGGGTTATTATTGTTGCAATTAAAACAATAGTGACCAAATACTTTGATGAAATATGGGAACCATTGCTCCTATTAAAGCCGACAGTTTTAAAAAAGACCTAGAGCATCCACGTCATTTTTTCTACATAAAATGATTAAAACAACTCGAAAAAACCCATTTTTCTAATAACTCAAATAGACGTAATAAATGTAGGAAAGAGAAAAAGAGGATGCCATTTGTATGTCTTTTCCATTAGTAAACAAAAATATAAAATTTATAAAAATATTTGAAATTATATGAAAAAAAATTGAATTTATACTGATAATTTAATATTAATATTAGAAATAAAAAATTTACAATAAAAAAATAACTCTGCAAAATTATAAGATAACCATAATCACTTTTAGCAAATTCACTGGTGATTTTGATATAACAAATACTATCTAATAATTGCCTTTAGTATCCTTTAGTCAATGTTTGGTAGTTGGCTAAATTATTCGACTAGCACTTGCTTAGATTTCTAGAAAGAAATGAGTCGTGGGGCTGAATTTTGTATATTAAAAATTCATTTCTATATTAAAAAAAATGAATTTTCTCTCAAAAATGATACCGAGAAACTCTCTCTTTTTTTTTTTTAGTTTTTACGTAGCTCTTAAAATTTAATTAGAAATTAAAGACAGACTCACAAAAACGTAGAAAGTTAAATAATGTTTTTTTTTTAATTTTATTTTTCATACTACATTATAATACGTGACAAAATTTTTCTAAACTATATCTTCCATTGTCATCTTATTATTATTTTTCCTTAACTAGAGATATACACAATAAAGAACCTCAAAGATTTAGTAATTTTTATATTGAAAACTCATACTAAAATAACAAATATTCTACAAAGCAAAGGGTGTATATAGAACGTGTTTCTTTTCATTCACTTCTCCCAATCGGGTGAAAGAAAAAGGGAACACTTTGTTTAAAAAATTGGTGTTGTTTCAACTTAATATTTTTCATAATATCAAATTTATCAAATTATCTGTGCTTATTATGAGAAATAAGAAATTTATGAAATAAAATTGTCCAACAACTTAGCATTTTAAGCTTTGAAAATTTCACACAAAGTATATTCAGTCCTGCACTTTGAAAACTAATTTACAAAAGTTTATACGTTATTACTAGCATAAAACTTTGTCATCTAAAAATTTTAAACATCAGCTCTCAAAAATGAAACTAATTAAGGTATGTTTGATTGCATCATTTTAGCAAATAAACCAACTTATTTGTACGTACGAAAAAAGTTGGATCCATCAAACTTAAATCTTTCAACTTATGTAGGTCAAAACAATTAATAAGTTATACAGTCAAACATTGCCCAGTTTATAAACGAAGAAATTGATAATCTGGAATTTATGAGTTGCAACCAAACAAGCCCGAAATAACTAATTTCAAACAGGATAGTCCTAAATACTCTATAGTCATTCGAATATTAGTGTTAATTAGTGTCTTATGCTCTAAACAGCTCCTAATTTGGCGTTGTCATGTCTTGGAGGATCCTAAATATTCAGTGATCAATTTCTAATTTTCATTGTTTCTTGCCATTATGTCCATCTCTAATGAAGTTAGCCGAATGTATTTCTAAAATTCAATTAATGGTACGTTAAAAATTACAACAAATTTTAGACAATTCATCAAAAACGGATGTCCATATGTGGCTTTTGCTTATTATATACTTATATAAAGCATATAAACGATTTAGGAGGGTGTATTGGATTGAGATTTCAAAATATTTTAATAGACTTTTTCTGTATTCAATCAAGATTTTTATATAATATAAATAAGTCTTGTGGTATTCAAACATAATTATTAGGATTTTTTTTAGAGTGTATAAATCCAGTGGTATTCAATCAAGACTTTTTATAAGCTACTAAAAATCTTATGGTATTCAAAATTTGTTAATTTCGGTGATTGTTTTATATAATAGATTTTGTGTGATTTTTTAGTGAGATGTATACATACAAAACTCATCCCAAAATTTCATATAAACCTATCAGATTTTTTTACCCTAATTCCTACTCTCTTAGCCGTTTCAGACTTTTTTTCTCTTGTTTTGGTCTCACAACACAGTAGTACTTCTTTTTCAGCGGGACAATTTGTTTATCTTCTTATTGTTTGGTACGATTTTTTTCTCTATTAATACTTGTCTATGAAATTTGAATATTTATTATTGAAACTTCTTTATATAATGGATTCTGTCTTCTTGTTGAAACTTGAATACTTCTCTATGAGGTGTCGTTTCTGCATAAATGATACTAATATATATAAATATATATATATATATATAAGTTTTTCTTTAAATAAAAAAATAAAAATAAAAATAGTTGAAGGTGTTGTCCCTGGAGGGCTGTCATAAGATATGTGAAGAAATGCTACTTCGGAGAACATGAAGCTACATCAAATTGGTTGTTAATTAAAATATTAGAAAATTTATATTGGGTTTTATTTTTTTTTATTAAAAATTATTCATTTATTTGTTATTTTTTCATTGACTCTTATAACTTTAAATGTTTTGGTAAAAATTTATATGTTCCTTTTAAATCTTATAAATATATATCGTCAATTAAAATCTTATGAAGTTTTATGATATAAATTATTTAAAATCCACACATGATAATCTTGATTATAATCATTTTTTAAAAAAAATCTTTTAAAATCTTATAAATCGTTACATTCCGAAATAATTTTTTAAAATTTTAATCCACAATTTTTTTTAAATCAAAATAATATTTTAAAATCTTAATTCAATACAACTATTAGATTCGATAAGAATTTCACGTTCATATTCGGACACATCCAAACCACGTACAATGGAAGAGTGTGACGGCTAAAGCAAGCATTATCGCACGTGATCATATACTGCTTATACATGAAAGTCAAGTAGTCAACATTGATCGGCCTTTTGTTGAATATTCGTGAGCTGTATGTCATATATAATAAATTAAAAAAAAATTATAATATTATACCAAATGACACTATATATTTGAAAAATGTAAAAATTTCAATTAATAAAATAATTAATATTAAAAAAAAATTAGACGCACTCCAATGCATATGGAAACACAAGGTGCGTAGCCAATGTATGAATGGAGTGTCTCTATTCCCTATTAAATTTTATCGGGTTTTTTCTCTTTCAAATTATTATTTTTATTCCAGTTACTAACTCCTAGTGACCAACACCATTCTCTTCTTTTTCAAATTTACATTTTTTTCTTGGCTTCCACAAGCAAAACATTATGGCCCCTTTTGCCAATTGAAAATTTTCTTATGGATTATTTACTGGTGACTAAATCAAGAGAAAATGAAGGTTTGATTTTTAATTTATGCTCCATATTCATCTCACTTTAATATTTAATCTGTTTTGATTTGTTATTTGCCTGTCCTTTGTATTTAGTTTTCTATATTATCATATGATTTAGATCTCGTGTTGCTTGATCTTATGTTAATAATCATCTAATCCATATATTGCTATTTGGGTATTTGCAAAAAGTTCTATTAAAATTGGATTTGCACGATTACTACGAAGATAGTCCTATTCTGTCAGGTACAAAATAAAAATCAAGTTCTCTCTCCATTTCTATTTCAATTCTGAAATCAAAATAAGGCTTTAGAAAAGAATCAAGAACAACTCAAATCACCACCATCGGAACCATCTTTCAAAAAGAAAAGAAAAAATAGTAATCAATTTCTATTATTTTTAATAGAAATGATATTAATAAAGTAAATGTACAATAACCATATAGTTAGATCATGTATTGATTTTTTCTTTAAAAATATAATCAATGAACAAAATTTTTCCAGATAAGAGTCAATATAATTTTGATACTCGATTGCCGTTATTTAGAGACCTCAAATTATTTTTGAGATTTATATGTAAATTTTGAAAATAGTAATTCAATGTTCTATAATTTTGGGCATGATTTGCAAATGGTTAATGAATAGCCATAGATATGAAGGAGAAGAATCTAATAGTAAAAGAGATATAGACCCAATGAAAATAGTTTCAAAATTGAGAAAATTTTGCCATACACTGCACATGAGCATACGGAAGAGAAGCCCAATGATGATTTAGGAGTAATCGAAATTCTATTTATTCTTTAAGCACATTTGATCACTTATTTTTCACTACTTCAATTATACTTTTAGGTATAAATAACTGATTGCTTGAGTAGGTATGCACTATGATAATTTACGAGTAAGCCAAATTCTATTTATTTTATTCGTCCATTTTATTTTGCTTATATTTATAAAAAAAAATAAAAAATGAACAGCAAGATGAAAATGAAGGGGAAAAAAATAAGATAAGATGTGCCTCTAAATAAAAGATATAGACCGTCAAGGAAACCAATATTAAAATAAACAATATCTAATTGTAGAAACATCTCAAAAAATGATTAATTAACTAATCTATAAATTGCAAATTAGAACAAAAAAAATCGCAGAAATTATATACAAAGTACACAATTTTTAGTAAAATTTTTTATTATGTAGATGTGTCAACAAAAATGTTCACAAATTCCAAAAATATAAGTGGTACATTGTAACCAAAACAATATAATAATTCATGTTAAACATACAATTTTAATATAAACTTAATATTTGAATAAAAATATATTAAATATAATGTTTACACAAGAAAATAATTTTAAAAAGAAAGTAAATATTCAACTTGTTGCACATGTACATTATTTACAAATAAAATAAAAACAAAATGACATAAATAATGTCTATAAAAAAATAAAGTAATGATATTAATACGAAGCTAATGGGAAAGTTTAAAAAAACGCATATCTAATGTAAATAAAAGTTTGTCAGTAACATGTCATTAAAAAATGTTTATAGAAATAAAAAAAAATTGCTGAATTTTAATCAAACTATTTTAAACTATCTATCTATTAAATAAAAAAACCTGTAATTTAATGCCTACCAAAGAAAAGGTAACAAGAAATATTTAATTCATTCCACATATACATTTTTTATTAATAAAATTTTAAAAATAATGAAAAATACAAAGACAGTGTATATAAAACAACGAGTAATGAAATTAATATAGAAAAAAACTGTTTATTAATGGAATACAAATAAAGCTAATGAGAAAAAAAAAATAATCTATGTTTTAAAACTTTTAAATGTTTAGTATTTTCTCAAAAGAAATAAATGAAGACCACAAAAAATAGTTTATGTTTTTAGGACCAAAAACTAACCAGCAATTAAATTAATATAGAAAAAGTTATCTATTAAAATAAAAAAGGATATATATAATTTTATAATAGCTAAAGTAATAACTTTTAAAAAGAAGCCAAACTTCCAAAAAAAAAGTTATAATCACTTTATAGGGTTATTTAGAGGTATTGTTTCTCTATTCTTAATTATCTTTCATCCTTCTCTAGGTTTGATTTTAACTGAAATTGTTGTACTTAATAATTGATTCGTAGTAATTTTATAGATATGAAACACTAATTTGGCAAGAAAAAAGTGATAAAATGAAAACCAAAACGTCACATACTCATGGTGTTTCCAATATGTCTATTTTTATTTTCTTCAATTAAGTCGATAGACAACAAATTGAAGAAAACCAAAATTTACTCCTATTGTTGATAAAATAAAATATAATTGATGTGTATAAATAATCACGAATAGAGGGGAAACAACAATATTTAAAAAATGGATGGACAAGGTGTCCAAATAAACTTGACTTTGATATGGCAAACAAATATCAAATCTTTGGATTAAATCATGGGCTTGGCTACGTGTTGGTGGAGGGCATGACCTCTAACCTCTAAATTACTTTAATAAAAAAAATTGTCATTCTATATGGAGAAAATGTGTAACACAGAGAAACGTACGTCAAGTAGAAGCATAATCACGAATAAGTTTGGTTAGAATAATGGTGGATATACAATTATTTTATTTTATTATTATTATTATTTTTTTTAAAAAGCATACTTATACCCTCACTAAAATATTGTAGAATTGATATTTAAACCTTCCAAAAATAAGAAATGTCTATACATTTTGGTATGGTTGTTCACTTCATCCCCTCGCATCCAGACCGAATCAATTCCGATAGGTCGTAGATTAGCTAGTAGCAGATTTGCAAGTCTGGAGTCTGGAGGGTTGTGTATACGAATACAAGTATGGATTAAGTTTGAGAGAAAAATGTATAACTCGTACTCTCACATTCTAACTGTAAATCGACCTGACTAATTAGGGATTGATTAATGTGCATGTCATAAAACTACCTTATAAGTTAGTCGACTGGCAGTATGAATAATTGAACGTCAGATGGAAGAGAGATTGTGCATATCAAATAAATGAGTATAACTTTAAAACCATGCCCAACCTGTAACCTTGACCCCGTGAAGAAAGAGAAGACAATAAGAGTATCAAGTTAAATACCCACCTAATGTTTGAAGACTCGGGTTATAAGGCCCCAAAATTTTACGCTATCACTGTAGCAACACTGTAGCATCTTTGTATAATGTTGAACAGTGATT
>MKEJ01105779.1:0-15351 GCA_001753735.1 Embelia ribes
GAAAACTCTAGATTTTCAAAACAAATTCAATTTTTCAGATTGAGACTTATGAAAATTAATCTCATCAATTAGGATATTCAGGGGTTCAACTAACCTATTTTCATCCCCGAGACAAGAATACGACTAGCCTAACATACCGAAAACAAATCTGTCAACTTGAAATGTAAGGCACGAAAATACAAACATGGTGAGTAATGTATCTAAAACAATAATTATACTACGATTACTACTAATCTACACAATAGTTATAACAAAGCTTGAAGTTTATATAAACACAACTAAACTTGAAATTTAAACAACAACTATGATAGCACTTGAAAGTAATATGAGCAACAATTATACTACAAACTTGAACAATTAAGTGAGATTAAGAGTTAACAATACTTACAACCTTGAGCAAGAAAGATTTTGGGCTAAGATTTGTTGCATCAATGTACTACCAAAATGCTCCAAACTACTATTGATCTTCCAAGTAAAAAAAAGTAAAAATAAAATAAAGAAGAAGTAGAAAATTTTAGAAAGAATTTAGAGCTAAAAATGAAGAAGAAGGAGAAAAATAGTAAGTGTAAAAATGATCAAGAAAAGACCAAAATCCTTCCCAAGTCTTGAAGGTTGAGTGTAGCTTTTCCACAATACACTAAACCACACATGCTTATAGTCTTCCTTAGGCCAAAAATCAACCAAGGTTAGGGGTTTGGTTGATTCAAACTTAGCAAGAATAGGGTGGAGTGTTTGAGTGGATATAATTACCAACTTTTCATACACTTTTTAGGCTCACATGCTCTTAGTCCTTACTATCTAGGGAGTTGACAATAATGGACTAGGATTAGGGTCAAAGTTGAGGGGTTTGGTTATATTTAAGAAAGGAACAAACAAGAATTGTTAGACCTTGAACAAAGTTGAATTCTGATTATTTGATCGATCGATCCTATGATTCGATCGATTGAAGTATGTGAAAACAGAGCAGCAGGTTTTGTTTCGTGCTTCTTCCAATTGCGCCGCTTTGTCGATCCTTTTTGTATTCGAATTTCAGTATCCAATACATTTTCGAGTTATGAACCTTCGACAAATCTCTGAAGCAGCTATCTTGCCCAATTTAACATCAATTTTCTGAAATTCATACGAAAAATTGTAATATCGAAGTATGTGAAAATAGAGCAACAGGCTTTGTTTCATGCTTCTTCCAATTGCACCGCTTTGTCGATATTTTTTGTCTTCGAATTTCAGTATCTGATGCATTTTCCAGTTACGAACCTTCGACAAATCTCCGAAGTAACTATCTTGCCCAATTTGACATTGATATTTTGAAATTCATATGGAAAACCGTAATATCTAAACAAAACAAATAATATGCATTGAATCTCAAATACATGACGTTATTTTATACTCTAATCAAACATACTTATATTAACGTCTTAGTTTGATTTCAAGTTGTTGCTACTGATCTTTAAATATGAAATTTCTGTGAAATCTTTTACTCTATGAATTACATGATGATAAAATAACTTTTGAATTACATAATGATATATAAGGCTGGTTTGGTTATGTCTTAAAAGCACATAGGTATACTTTTTTATTGGAGGTAGAAAAATATATTTTTAAGTAATACTTATATGTATTGTATGTGTGTTTGGTAGAAATTGGAAAAAGTATATTTTTTGTATTGGGAATTGTGAAAAGTAGTTAGTAATAGGGTAAAATATGATAAAAGTAAATATTTTTTTTAAAAAGTAATAAAATTTTTACTTCTGCAGAAATATATTTTTTGTACTTTTAAGTAAAAAGTATTTTAACTTTACTGGTGCAAACAAACAATATATTTTACTTATTACTTATAAGTACAAAAGTAATTACTTATGACCTTCACCAAAAAAGCCCATAAGCTTGGGAATTACATGTTGCTGCTGCTAAAGGCTTACTTGGGCTAATTTAAAAAATTAATAAACAACACTAGAAATATGAATCAACAAGACTAGAACCAAGAATCAACAACATGGATAACTTTTTGAAATTGACAAACTAATCTGTCATCCCATGACGATCCCACAAATGTTGTATGAAATCCTCCTTTAGATGAAAATGTATTGCTTTGTCTTTGATACGACGATGAGCCTCCATGAATGAAGCAAATAACCCATTACTAGAGTCACTTGGAATTGTAGGCAGACAATTATTTAAAGCAATTATCGCTTTAATTGCATAGTATTGCCCCCTTTCTACAACCTTGTACAAGTCACATTTATCTTCTACGATCATTTGTGCATTATGATGCACACATACATGATTTATTTCAAGTCTTCCTTGTTAAAATACCTGATAGGGCCACGGACAAAAGCAAATTGTGATTGCAACACTCCAAATGCGCGTTCCACATCCTTCCTAGTTGCTTCTTGCTGCTCTGCAAAATATTTGTATTGTTCACCACGTGATTGAGATATGATTTTCACAATAGTTGACCAATTTGGATAGATACTATCGGCTAGATAATACCCAACATTATATTCTTTCCCATTAATTGAATACCTTATTGGAGAAGCACGACCTAATATTAGGTTGGTAAAAATATTTGACCTATCTAAAACATTGATATCGTTATTAGAACCCGGTATACCTGACTGAACCCTAAACGATTATAATTTTTACTTAGCAAGTGCACTAAGAAACGTCGTAGTTTTCTTGAAAATAACCTAAGTATCAAATCTCTCGAGGACTTCTAAGCGTAATGGAAATCTTAAGAATATTCGCATCGAATCATTCTAATGGCAAAATTCATTTTCTTGTATTAGTTTTTACTACTTTATACCTATTCTTAATTTCTCATTGAAATTCCCATTATGAGAGAAGTTTTGTGATTATGACTAAAATGCAATTAAATGAGGAATAATGAGAACAATAATTTAATAAAATCTTGCCTATATCAGAAATCTTTTAGGTTAATTTCTGTCCCAAATTACCTTATATGATGAGTTCCGATTAAATTTGATAGAAAAATCATGGCTATTTATTATCTGATTTACTTTAATCTACTGTGCCATCGGGAGCATGTCAAGCTCCATAACTACGCCTAAGTATGTCTAATTTACTCCCGACAAGTTCAAAAACTCTAGATTTTCAAAACAAATTCAATTTTTTGGATTAAGATTTATGAAAATCTATCTCGTCAATTAGGATGTTCGAGGTTTCAATTAACCTATTTTCATCCCCGAGGCAAGAACACGACTAGCCTACCATCTCAAAATTACACATAACAACATATGAATCAAAGCATGAAAACATAAATATTATGACTAGTCTAACAACAATAAAACCTATAATTGAACTTAACAACAATTAAATACAAGAAACTTGAAATAATTTTAGTTAAAGAATTACACTTACAACCCTGAGATTGATTCAATAAGATACAACTTTTGAGAATTGAAACTTCAACCCAAAATGCTAATAAACCCTTTCAACTTTTTGATCTTCAACCCAAAAAAAAAATCAAATAAATATCACAAGAAGAAGAAGAAGACAAAAAAAGAAGAAGTTTGTGTGAGAAGACGAGAAAAAACCAAAAATAATGCTAAGAAAAAGTCCCTAAATCTTGAGCTAAAAAGTCCCTCAAGATCAAATTTCCCTAATTTCATGAGCTTCTCCTCATTTCCACCAACTAAGCTCCCAATTAAACCCCCTTTCCCTCAACGACCAAGACTTTGTTCAAGACTTGGTTATGCTTTTACAAACTTAAGGTTAGGATGGGATGATTTTGGTTAGGAAAAATATGACACAAATAAATGTTGTTAGGCTTTGAGTACAACTTGATCCTAACTACTTCGATTGATCGATCCAATGGTTGGATCGATCCAAATTCCCAAAAATAGGGCAGCATGCTCTACTTCAATACGATTTCCAATTTAAACAATTTGTCGATCTTTTTGACGTTAAATTTTAGATACGATCTTTTGACAAAGCTCCAAAGTAGCTATCTTGGTCAATTTGACATCAATTTTCTACAAGGCGTATATAAAGCCATAACATCGAAATAAAATATAAAATGTACATCGAATGTCAAATGAAATGTCATATTAAGCAAGGCTAACTATGATTATTTAAACAAATATATTTACTAATCAGTACCAAAAAATGCATGCCAAATCAAAAGACCACGGGATGCTATAGCTTCAAGTATAAAAGTTGGCTCACAATAATAACCAGTGTATTGGCCCGCCCACGCAGAGGGGCAATTCTTCCACTTCTAATGCATATAATCAATACTACCCAACATTTCAGGGAATCCACGTTCTTCCCTAATAGCAAGTAACTTTTCAATGTCATCAACATTGGGATTTCTCGAGTACTTCGATCTAAAAATATCCACAATAGCTCTACAAAATTTCATAAGTGATTCATTAGCAGTCGTTTTCACAATTCTAATATATTCATCAAAAACATCAACGCTTTTTCTGCAACGTCCCAGAAATACATATTAATTTTTCGCTGAAATAAATAATATTGTTTCGAGTTATAATAATATTGTTTATTACATTCCGTGTAATAGTCAAGGCATGTTGGGTAAAATAGCATTACATAAAATATACACAACTATATGTTATAACAAAAATTTACAACAAAAAGTCTACTATCATGTTCATTGTATATGTACGAGCATGTTTATCATCGATAAGACAACATATGTGACATATTGCTAATTTTATATTTGGTTGTTCTTTTACGTTATATTTATTTCCTCATTTATTAAATGTTTGTTATTATTATTCGAGGCATGAATATATGTATTCATGGCATGTCTATATTTACATATCGAGGTATACACATGTTGTAGCATTATATATAGATTCGATGTCACATGTGTTATGGCATTATAAGTAGAGGCTTTTAACCATTTGTGGTTATAAAAGTATGTTCATTATTTCCTAAGTAATTGAAGCACATATATTTTATATGTAAAAGTATGTACAATGTCTATTATGGATAGGAACTTGAGTCTTTTCCATTTCTTTTCAGGACAACGTATTGACCTTTAAAAAAATTAAGAAGCAATAAGGTTTACAACCTTACTGTGAGAGACGAAAAACCTATGCAAATAACAACCTGATAGTTCAGTGTTAGTAGCACATAAGTGTTGGGCCTATGATTTACGTCACGTTGGTCATATCAATTATAGGATAGGACGTGTGTCGTCCTGGGCGTATATCACCCAAACTTTTGTTACAAACTTCGAGAGATATTAGTCCCAACTTCCCTTCGAGTCGTAGTCGAGATGTGTTCTCGTGGCATGTGTTGCATTCTTAGTTGAGATGTGTTCTCGTATGCATTCATAGTTGTATTCGTAGTTTCATGTATATGTTGCATTCGTAGTTTGGCATTTGTTTCACATGTAGTTCATTGTGGTATTTGTACACCTACTTTACTTATTATATCATGAACTAATTTAAATGCATTATATATTAATGATTTTGTTCATTCACATGTGCATACATGTTTATGTACCACATAGTATCAGATTTATCAGATTGTTGATTTCTGACCTGTATACCTTCCATGCATACCTTTCTCTAATTGATTTATAGGTTTGGAGTTTAGCTCAGAACATACTTGATGGGCTATGGGGTTATATATGTAGGGTATATTTTGTAGCCACGGGCTATAATAGTTCCACGTTGGTTATGTATATGTTTTTTTTTTTTTTTGGACAAGCATGTAGTTGGATTTTTTGTAAGTGAACAAGGGTGTTTACTTCGGTTTATAAATTGTTATTATAGTTAATATAATAACTTGGAGGTTGTTATTAATTTAATATTATTATTTGAGATATTTTATTATTATTCCCCTTATTTATAAATCATTTAAACAATTTTGGATAATGGCTACCACTCAAACGATTGGTGTGCCGTTCAAACGACCCTTATGTTGTAAATTTAGTAAATGACATATGGTATATACATGTAACAATTATACTCAATTACATATTAACTCGGTGCCACTAAGTAAATAAAACTTTGGTAGCCATTTAGACACATAATTAAGTAAGTAGTGAGAGTGACTCTTGAGGGGGTGATTCGTTTGACGTTCTGTATTCCTACAAGCTATACAAGCATACCCCGAAGGTTCAGGAATATTTTCAATGTATATTCAACATGTTTTTAGGTATATTGTTTCAACTATTGACTTTTTAAATTCCCAATTGTTAGTATTAAACTCGCGCATGCAATAAAAGGGATATTTTAAAAGCGGTTTTTGTTTTTGGGCAAGCATTTCATGAAACTTTTCAACATGGTAGTGGTGTATGTGGTTTTTTGTTGAATTTAGACAATATTTGGAGAAGATGGTCACTAGACTTATATTTTTTCGATTTTTATTGAATAAATTATGAAATTTTGATTATTTTTTATTTTTGATAATTTTTGGGAAATAAATTGTTTTGGGGTAAATTAATTTTAACTTCTAAAATTTTATAAATTTTCAGAGGTAATAGGAAGTTTAAATAAAATTTGGTTGCAAGCGTGAGGATTTGTTTTCTATTTTTGTGGGATTTATCTAAGTTTATTGCTATTTATGAAATTTATTGAGTTTAATTATAATTTGGTGATTTAATTTTTGAGATAATATTTTTATAAATTCTATGTAAACATGCAATTTTATTTTTGAGGCATGCATGGATAAAATGCAAAATTTAAATAAATTTGGTTATTTGATAAATTTTCAAGAAATAGTTGGAATTTGTATTTCAAATAATAAAAAAATGTGTTTAGAAATATATTTAAATTCTAGAGAAATTTATTTATGGGGATGGAAATTCAATTTTATAATATTCTTATTAAAAAATGGATTTTTTATATTTATGGGAATTTTTGGATAATTATTTAATATTAACAAAGTATTTAATTGAAATTTTGAGAGTTTTAAAATTAAAAATATTTTCTAAAATTTAAGTTCTGATTTTTCTAGGAACTTTTATGGAAAATATATTTTTTTTGGGAAAAGTGTGTATGACTGATGGTAAATAAATATCAGTTCAGAGAGAAAACGGTATTTTATATATACAAATACATTACTCGAGATTTTTATATGATTTATATTTTAAGATAATTTTGGGAAAGTATGTAATTTTATATACATATTTTTTCACATATATTTAGGTTTTAGTATAGATAGGCATTAGGAGCATTTGAGTATCAGACGAGCTTTATTTCGAGGTACGAGTCAGATATTCTTACCTTATAAATATTTTATGATTTTATACCCAGTGTTTTAGCAATACTTGGGGTGTGCGTAGGGTATAGTAGAGTTAGCGTGATGTGTTTTATTATGTTCAGGTATATGATGTTGTAGCAGTATGAGTTAACGTGTTAGTAGAGATAGTGTTGTGTTTTCCTGCTAATATATTGCGTATTCTATTGTTTGACATTTATAGCATGCTAGTATCTGACTCACCTATTTTGTCCGTGCATTTACACATGGACACTATAGAGGATGGAGGATCGAGTGGCAGTTAGAGGAGTTACGACAGCGACATCCATTTTGATATGCATTAGCTTCCGGCAAGCCTTGGGGTATTACTGCATGTTTATCTTATATTTTGAGACAACCATACATATTATATTTTGTGTTAGACATGATATATCTATATTACATTTTTATCAGATTGCATTATGTGGGACATAGATGATTGTACATATTATGTAGATTATTAGCCTAGTTGTGATAGACTATTAGTGATGCATATTTTGTGGAGATGCTGCCCAATTTTCCTGATCATGTATATATTATATTGGGCTTTTCTGTCGACTGGTTATTACTTTATAGTTCTACTCCATCATTGTGTTCATATGTAGGATGTGTTGTTTAGAGCTTAATACCATCGGATCAGCTTATGAGTACAAGATGATTTTCGAGTAAAAAAAAATCCCAAGTAATAAATACAGAAGAATATAAATTATGTATTTTATAGAGCTGATTCGAGGGTATTACAGTTTGGTATCAGAGCTAATCGAGTTGCAGGAATCCTGGTAGCCTGACAGGGATTGGTTCATGAACGTAGAATATCAAGTTGGAGGATTATGAGGTGGATAAGTAAGCCAGGACACGCATTACGCATGTAGATATATTTAGTTATTGATTGCGAGTATCTATTGGGTACCTGACTGATATGTGTCGTGATTCTATCTCAGAGAAATCATTGGCAATAAATGGGTTTTGTTATAAACCAACAATTTGTTGAGAATAATATTGATTACTAGGACCGCGGAGTGGCAAACAAGGATACCTGTGACGAAACTCCCTGGTGCTGGGACACCGATTGATTTTTCGACGGATTTCTGAATACTTTTCTTTAAAATGGGATATTCAAAATTAGGTATTTTTTGGGATTTTATAGACTACCAAGGATTTGGATAACATTGATTGTAGATCGACGTTATATCTTGTGTGAGTGGATGTGTGGTTTATAACTAATGAAATTTCTAGTTTATGTTGATATATCCACAGCAATGTCATGCCGACCAGTAGAGAGTACCGGACCACCTGGGTATACAGATCCTGACTGCCCAGAGAGTTCACAGGCATATGATGAGATGTTCCGTGATGATATCTTGGGTGAGCCGGATGAGTATAGAGTTGATCTAGATGCACCTATGCTAGGCATGCCATTACCGCCAGTAGATGAGGAGGATCCGTTGGATTACGGGGATTTCAATAGTGACAATAGGGGTAAACTGAGTCGAGGCGATCGAGATGATGTGTTTAGTGTTAAGTTTGACAATGTCCCATCGATTCCTATGCATCGTCCAGCTCAGAGTACATAGAGAGCCAATGTGTGACCGAGGTGGGCCCAACATATCAGTAGAGTTTTATGTGATATAACAACTGAGGCTGCTAGAGAAGTGATTCGTCAGAGTAAAGCTGATGACAGTATTGAGATGTGTATTGCACGTACTATTCATAGACTGACTGAGTTATGAGCACCTTTGTTTTATGAACAACTAGATGCTTAGGAAGCAGAGCGTTAGATCTTTGCACTTGAGCACCTATTTGAGGGGCTCAATATAGAGGATGATAGAGTTCGGGTAGCTGTGGCTTTACATTACTTACGAGATATAGCCATTGAGTGGTGGCCTAGATTTTGTACTTTGCAGGGGAGTGGTTCATTGACTTGGGATCAGTTTCAAGATGTATTTTTTCATCAGTTTATATCGGACATTCATCGAGAGAGACAGTATGAGCTATTTTGAGGCATGTATAGAGGACACAATCAGTACAGGAGTATGGTGGTACATTTACCAGTCTTTCTCATTATGCACCTACACTGGTTCAGGAGGAAAGCTAGAGAGTTCGACGGTTTATTTGGAGTTTGAGGCTATTTGTATTATCTCACTTGGTGGCACATGACTGTACTCAGTTTCAGCAGGCCGTACGACATGCTTTATTGGTGGATGAGACTCTCATGAAGCACATGGAGAGTCGAAGGCAATGTCGGGATCACCAGGGCCGTAGACCTAGGGATGATACTGTATAAAGAGACCGACCAAAGTCATCGAGGGCTAGTGAGAAGAGGGGACGAGCTCAGGGTAAAGATAAAGATTATCAGAGGTATGAGCATAGTTAGGATACCAGAGGAGATTTTCGGAGAAGCGGCCGGAAGCGAGGCCTTGACGAGTATGACCGAGGCTACCAGAGAGACAGAAGAGGTCATAATGAGCGACCATTGCAGATAGGATGGGAGCAGGATCAATCTAGCCAAGAAAAAATTTGTTCAGGTAGACTGGAGTGTTATGTTTGCCATAATGAGGGGCATATTGCTTGCGTTTTCCCACAGGTTCAGTGTCATATATGTCGTAGTTGGGGACATATACAACGTGATTGCACTTAGCAAATTGCTCCAGACGGAGGAGGTGTGCGGAAAGATGACATACCTGTTTGACCACCGGCTACTACAACCAATGCAGTGTTGTTGGGGCCACATCGAGACAAGAGAACTAATCGAGCTATAACTTATGGACAAAGAACAAAGAGCTAAACGACACATGCTAGGGCATATGCACTCCTAAGGACTTCCACAAAAGTTGAGGATTCTTATATCGTACGAGGTATTCTAGTTATTTATGCATGTTGGACATAATATTATTTTATACAGGTATTTCTCGTTCATTTATTTCATGTACTTTTTTTGAATATTTGGGATTATAGACTATTCATAATCATATTATATTACGTATTGAGACTCTACTAGGAATTCGAGATACTACTGTGTGGATTTGCAGGGGATGCGAGGTTAGCATTGGTGATCACCTATTTATAGGAGATTTTACGGCGTTGAACATGAATGAGCTGATGTAATTGTAGGGATAAATTGGTTGTCCTATTACTGAGCTGTGATTGATTATAACCGGAGATGAGTCACTTTAGCTTCCCCGACCGAATCTGAGGTATCGGTCCATTTTGTGGGTGAGCGTTCTGAGCCATCTTTCTGGCAGGGACATGAGATGAGCAACCTATGATGCTTATTAACCGGTATGTCTAGTGAGATTGAGGATGTTTCCAGGTCAAAGTTGCCACTAGTAGTATGTGAGTTTCCGGATTATTTGAGTGGACTTCCACTTGAGAGAAATGTAGAGTTTACTATTGACCTTGTGTCAGGGACTGAGCCGATATCAATTACACTATATCGGATGGCACCAGCAGAGTTGTGAGAGCTTTATATTCAGATTAAGGATCTGAAAGCAAAGAGGTTTATTCATCCTAGTACATCACCATGGGGTGCGCCCATGCTATTTGTACAGAAGAAGGACAGATCATTGCATATGTGTATCATTATAGACAACTGAATCAGGCCACAATCAAGAACAAGTATCCATTACCTAGGATTGATGATTTATTTGATAAGTTGAGAGGATCAGGTTGCTATTTGAAGATTGGTTTGAGATTGAGATACCATCAGGTAAGAGTGTGGGAGTCGGATGTGCCGAAGATGACATTTCATACGAGATACAGATATTATGAGTTTTTAGTAATGTCATTCGGAGTGAGGAATGCGCCAGCTGTGTTTATAAACTTAATGAATCGGATGTTCCGACCGTATTTAGATCATTTCGTGATTATGTTTATTGAACCGGGTGTTCCGACCGTATTTAGATCATTTCGTGATTATGTTCATTTTGTGATGAACCGGGTGTACTTGGCTTTAAGAAAGGAACATACCGAACATTTGCGGACTGTGTTGCAGACGCTTTGAGACCATCACTTGTATACGAAGTTCTCCATGTGCGAGTTTTGGCTGACGCAAGTATAATTCCTGGGATATATGGTATCTGCCAATGGGATATCAGTGGATCCTGTGAAGATAGAGACAGTGGAGTGAGCGTATTTAGGATTAGCTAGTTATTATCACAAATTTGTATAGGTCTTTTCACATATAATGACACCATTGACGCGCTTGACTCGGAAGGGGGTCGAATACAAGTGGATTGAGGAGTGCGAAGAGGCAATTCACAGGTTAAAGCGGTGTTTGACGACCGCTGTTGTGTTTGACAAACTGCTCCAGTATTGGTTATACCCGAGCAAGGAGTTGGATATACTATGTATTATGATGCGTCTCGAGAGGGAATAGGATGTGTATTTGATACAGGTTGAGCAGGTAGTTGTATATGTGTCGAGGCAGCTGAAGAACCACGAGAAGAACTACCCGACACATGATTTGGAGTTAGCTGCAATTGCGTTTGCATTGAAGATTCGGCAACACTATTTATAATGAGAGAAATTTGAGGTATTTTTTGGCAATAAGAGATTGAAATACATCTTCACAAAGCGGGATTTGAATATGAGACAACGTCATTGGATAGAATACCTGGACCAGTACGACTTTGATTTGCAGTATCATCCGGGGAAGGCGAACGTGGTTGCTAATGCCTTGAGCCGGAAAACTTGTTGTTCACTAGCTTATCTACAGTTTGAGGAGTAGGATGCGTTACAGACTTTGAGCGAATTTGGATTGGAATTTGTCGAGTAGGGGGTCGAGCGTGGTTGTGTACAGTTGATACTCGTTTGAGTTTAGTCGAGTGTATATTAGATGCACAGAAGGGGAGTATACGCACACAAAGATTTATCCAGCATGCTTGAAAGGGGAAGTCACTGGTATGGTCGTTGAAATCCAGAAATAAACTGCATTACTGAGATCGATTATACGTGCCAAGAATTATTGGGGAGGATGTGCTTCGAGAGGTATATACTTCAAGATTTGCAGTACATCCAGGAGGGGATAAGATGTATTGTGATTTGCAATATCAGTTCTGGTGGCCAGGGATACGGTGTGATATAGCGATGTTCGTCGCTAAGTGTATGATGTATCAGCAAGTGAAGGTTGAGCACTAGCGGCCGGTGGGGATGTTACTGTCAGTTGAAATGCCACAATAGAAGTAGGAGCATATCACGATGGACTTCATCAAGGGCTTACCTATTATACGAAAGAAGAAGGATATGATCTGGGTGATAGTTGACCGACTTACGAAGTCGACACATTTTCTGGCTGTAAATTGGCAAGATAGGATTAAGCAATTTGCACGCATACACATTGATAAGATTGTACGACTACATGGTGCTCAGTTATCGATTGTATCCGATCGAGACCCATTATTCACTTCGAGATTCTACGAGGGTCTTCAGAGAGCAATGGGGACCCGGATAGCCATGCATACGGTATACCATATGCAGACTGATGGATAGTCTGAGTGCACCATATGAACAATTGAGGATATGTTGAGAGCATGCGTATTGGATTTTGGTGGTAATTGGGATGAGCATTTATCGTTATTGAATTTGCGTATAATAACAGTTACCATACGAGTATTGGAATGATGCCATATGTGCCATTATATGGACGACCGTGTCAATCGCCAGTATGTTGGTTTTACTATAGGGATGCAGCATTGATTGGGCCCAACATTGTGTAGCAGACTACAAAGAAGATCATGCTGATTAAGTAGAGGCTAGAGACTACCAAGAGTCGGCAGAAGAGTTACACGGATCGTAGACGAAGACCGTTTGCATTTGAGGTAGGATATCATATATTTCTGAGAGTATCCCAACAGAAGGGATTGTTTCGATTCGGCAAGAGAGAGAAGCTGGCCCCGAGATATATTGGCCTATTCGAGATACTTAAGTGAGTGGGATAGTGGCATATTAGTTAGTATTGCCACCATCGTTGGCAAATGTGCATACAGTGTTCCTCATGTCCATGTTGCAGAAATATCATCGGGATCCCTATCATGTTTTGAGTTTTCTGAAGGTGACGATTGACGAAGATGTGTCGTATAAGGTACGACCAGTATGTATATTATTGCAACGCGAGAAAGCGTTGCGAGAAAAGGTGATTCCCCTAGTGCGAGTATTGTGGAGTCGACATAGAATTGGAGAGGAGACCTAGGAAAGAGAAGTGGAAATGTGTGACCGCTATCCAGAGTTATTCACAACTACATTCGGTAAAATTTCTTAACTGGTGGTTAGCAATTTCCGAGGACGAAAATTTTCGTAGGGGGGAAAGTATAATAACCCGGGGTTGTTATTAATCTAATATTTTTATTTGAATTATTTTATTATTATTCCCCTGATTTTTTTGTGATTTAAATAATTTTGGATAGTGGGTACCGCTCGAACGGTTGGTGTGCCGTTTGAACGGCACTCCTGTTGTAAATTTAGTAAGTGACACATGGTACATACGTGTAACAATTATACTCAATTACATGTTAACTCGGTGCCACTGAGTAAATAGAGCTTTGGTAGCCATTTAGACATATAGATAGATGAGAGGTGAGAGTGACTCTTGAGGTGGTGATTCGGTTGACGTTTTGGATTCCTACAAGCTACACAAGCATACCTCGAGGGTTTAAGAATATTTTTTTATGCATATTCGACATATGTTTAGGTATATTCTTTCAACTATTGACATTTTGAATTCCCAAATATTAGCATTAAACTAGCGCATGTAATAAAAAAGGTATTTTAAAAGTGGTTTCTATTTTCGGGCAAGCATTTTGTGAAAATTTTCAACATGGCAGTAATGCATGTGATTTTCTATAGAATCTAGACAATGTTTGGAGAAGATGGCCACTAGCCTCATATTTATGAAATTTTGATTATTTTTTATTTTTGGATTATTTTTTAGAAATAAATTGTTTTGGGGGATATTATTTTTAACTTTTAAAAGTTATATAACTTTTTAGAGGTAATAGAAAGTTTAAATAAAATTGCGTTGCATGCACGAGGATTCGTTTTCTATTTTTGAAAGATTTATCTAAGGTTATTGCTATTTGTGGAATTTATTGAGTTTAATTATTAATTTGGTGATTTCATTTTTGACATATTGTTTTTATAAATTCTTTGTAAACATCAATTTTATTTTTGAGGCATGCATGGATAAAATTCAAAATTTGAATAATTTTGATTATTTATTGATAATGTTTCAAGAAATAGTTGGAATTCATATTTAAAATAATGAAAAATGTGTCTAGAAATATATTTGAATTCTAGAGAAACTTATTTATAGGGATGTGAATTCAATTTTATAATATGCTTGTAAAAAAATGGATTTTTCATATTTATGGGAAATTTTGGATAATTATTTAATATTAATGGAGTATTTAATTGAGAATTTTGAGAGTTTTTAAATTAAAAATATTTTCTGGAATTTCAGTTCTGATTTTTCTGGGTACTTTTATGGGAAATATATTTTTGGGAAAAGTGTGAGTGACTGGTGGTAAAGGTGGTAAATAAATATAAGTTCAGATAAAAAATAGTATTTTATATATACAGAGACATTATTCGAGATTTTTATGCAATTTATTTTTTAAGATAATTTTGGGAAAGTATTTAATTTTATATTCATATTTTTTCACATATATTTAGGTATTAATTGAGATAGGCATTATGAGCATTTGAGTATCAGACAAGCTTCATTTCGAGGTACGAGTCAGATACTCTCATCTCATAAATGTTTTATGATTTTTTACCTAGTATTTTAGCAATACTTGGGGTATGCGTGGGGTATAGTAGAGTTAGCATGATGTGTTTTATTATGTTCAGATATATGATATGGCAATATGAGTAACATGTGTTTTGCAGCATGATGATTAACCGAGTATCCTAGATGGGAGTATTAGATCAGAGGCAGGGACGAGTGCAATAGAACCCAGTTGAGGTAAAACACTATTGGGCTGTATCAAGTATTATAGAGACTGCAACTGAGATTGAGAAAGAGACTGTCACGCTCCGAAAATCGGTGACCTCGGGGACGTGAGGAAATCATGGTAAAGTAAACAAAGAACGTGATATAACAATAATAAACCTGCCCATCTCACA
>MKEJ01105781.1:0-11737 GCA_001753735.1 Embelia ribes
TTTTAATTGATGAGACTAGAGCGGACTGAATGATAAACTAGAATAAAAGTCACATTAGTTTGTCATGATTTTTGGCTATGTAGATAAAAAACAGAATAACGGAGTGCAATTCTAGTGGACGAAGTTTAGTGGATTACTTTGTTGTCGAATTGGGTGGAGATATTGTTCCAAAGACTTGATCATTTTTGTTACATTTGATCAATTTTACAAAGTTGATGGGATATGAGGAGATCTTAATCATAGAACTCAAGCAAGATATATAAAGTTGAGAAGTTTTCTGTAGTTTTACGTGATCAAAATATCATTGTTACGGTTAAAATGGAAGTTCTATAAGACCGTTGTAAGAGCAACATATTAAATAGAGTGTTGCACTACTGAGAAATAATATAAACACATGATGAGTGTAAGAGAGACACGTACGAGTGGATGGATATGTAGAAAGACTAGAAAATATAGAATTAGAAATGAAAAGATAGGTGTTAGTTTAGGAGTGACGTGAGTTGAGGATAAGGGACAATCGCCTGATGTGGTTTCAACATATAAAGAGACTTTTAAGTGCACCAGTTAAAAGTGCAATAATATTGATGTGGGAAGAGAAAAAAAAAAGCAGAGGGGTGTGACCTCTAAAAACGTGGATGCAAGTCACGAAAGGATATGGGTTATCATAAAAGTAGTTGAGCAACTTGCTGTGGATAGGAACAAATGGCGTCAAAAAATTATCGTTAATGACCCGACGCGGTATTTTATTTTGGTTCCATTTAGTGAACCCCAAATTTTTAGGAGACTAGTACACGTAGCACACTCGATACGTGTGAAATACAAGTTACAAATTGATTAAAAAAATTCATAATTTTAATTTTTGCTATCATTATATTATGTCTATTACGGTTCGATAACGTTACACCACTGTCATTATTTAAAACGTTTCAATACGATTAACTTAGCTAAGTTGTTCCAACTTATGTTGAACATTATTCCATTGACCATAATGTAACTGTTAAATTTTCACCAGAGATCTAATATAGTTTCATCCACAATTTTATTTGTGCCCATAATTTCAACAAAACAAGGACAATATGCAAATTTTAAAAACTGACATAAAATAGTCATTATAATGTATGAAAAGTTATTTTAAACGTATGTAACTTATTGAGGAGTAAATTATTCTTTTTTTAATTATTTTTTTCTACATATTTTCTCTTACTATGGGCAAAAAATAGGGCAGAGACCAAATATATATTTAACTTTGCTTAAAATGGGGGATCAAATCTGTTACGTTTTCAAAATATGAGGACAATTCTGTTACCATTGAAATATAGGGACCAGATATTACTAACTTAATTCACCCATAATATCAGGGTATTGGACTTTTATATACAATTAGTATTATTTTAGAGATAAAGATTTGGCCCATGACTTTAGTGTCATTTTCATGTTATAAATTTCTTTTTAAATATGTTTCGCATATGTTATGAGTCATGCCCATGCCTGATTTCAGCTACTGACTTTTTGTTTTTATTTTTTCAGAAGAAAATTGCTATAATATTTTATGCTTTATACAATTATCAACGAAATTAAAATGCCATTGCATGTACCATTCTTATATCTCCGAGTACGGGTAGCGTGACTAGTAGTTTTGGTGGAGTTGAATTATGAAAAATATTCTGACTCGTTTTAACTCACGAATACAATGTTTTTACAAGTATATTAATATGTACATATTAATATATATTATGGGGGAAAATTTGGACTTTTGATTTTGATTCGAGTCTGGTTTACGTTTTAACGTCTTCAATCGAATCGAATCGAATCGAATCGAAGTTTAGACTCAAAACTAAACTCTAATCGAACAACACTAAAAAAAAAAAGAAAAAAAAGGGTAATCATGGGGGTTATTTTGTCCCGAACAACAATACCGTTGTGTGTGGGAGCCAAGTTTGGAGGGAAACAAAACGGATGCCGTTATTTGTCCTGCTGGTGGAGTCGTCACTTTGATCTTTTTGCTTTTTTAAATAATTGACTTTTTTATAATTTATTTATATATATTTTATAGTACTATATAATATGATTTGGAAATAGGGGTAAAGAGACTAATAATTAGGTTCGCACGTGCGAGTGAAGGGAGAGCTGTTCGGGTTGGGGTTCGACTTTTAAAGTGGGCCTCAGTTGTCGGCCCTAAATAACAAAAGGATAAATATAAAAAGCTCTCACCTCTCTCTCTCAGCCCACGCTCCTCCTCCGCAGCTCATCATGTGGAGTGCTACCGTGTCTTTTGCTTGCAGCTTATAAGTTTTTTTGTTATAAATTTTTATTTAAGATTTTGACTTTATTTATTTATTTAATTTTTAAATTTAACTTATTTATTATTATTTTAGTCTAAATAAGATAAAAAATTTAGTCTTTCTGAATATAAATTTTTTTTAATCAGAAATAAATTGAATTACTTGATAACAAGTTGCAACCAAGCAAACCCTAAGAGCTTGAAGATATTTCGTGAAGTATGATATTCATTATATTATTATCGGAGAATAATATGAAGTACTACAAAAAAGTAATGGCTACAACCAATTCGAAAATTTAGTAGAATTGGTAAGTACTTATGACTCATGGTGAAAAAATAAAAAATAATCATCTCAAAGCTTTTAGGAGTTGGTAGTAATTAAAAAAGTAGATGCACGGTATAGTCATGTCTGTTGCGATTGATCAATCTAAACCTCTAATTCTTTACCAAGCTTTGGGTTTTGACGGTGTTTTTGTTTTGCAATGGGAGTGTGATTTTTGTACCGAGTTAATCTCATATTCAATGGATACAGAATACGTGATATCACTTGCACACAAATCTCAACAGGTTTATACGTGAAACTCGACTTCGGGTGCCAAAAACTAAGAATGATACACGTGTTTCGATTTGATATCCGTCGATCAACATTGAATGCCATTCAAAGCCAGTTCTTCGTTGCATTTTGAACTCGATTCTATTGTTGTTGTTACTTTTATTACCATGCTCGATATTCAATTTCATACCATTATCTAGATTAAGATGAAATATGAAGAAAAAAGATAAGAGTTTGCATATTCTTGAGCTAGATGATGGAGCCGCAACTTGGACCGTCGATCATATGGGACCAATTGAGGGGAACTTTTTAGATTCAAAATCATATGAATAGAAGGTATTTTTAGGCTGAAGTTCTAAGATTCCACGTGTCAAGTGGGGGCTTATAAAGTAGATTTTCTACAACAAATTCAGTGATCTACATTTTTGTGAAAGTCATTGGAAGTGATTCCATTTTCTCGAGTAGCCCTTAATTTGCGAAAATCTTTTACGTGGACTAGAGTTTGTATATAGTTTTGGTTCCTTGATCTCAGCAAAGTTCATTAGTACTAACTTCCAATTGTTGCCATAAGACACTAAACAAATATATATAATTATTAGGAACTGGGATTCTGCTAGATTTCCTTGATATATGTCGCTTGAATTTTTATTGTTAATGATGATATAATATTATAATACATTGGCAAATTCAAACCTACTGATGTTGAGGCAGCTAGCTACCTTATAGGTGGTCAATTTCAAACTCAAAAGTTAAGATTTAAGCTTCTAATTAATTCTTTCCTAGCCCAACTTTCTACTTTCTTTTCTTTTTGTTTTTCACTTTTTTTTCTTTCTTTTTCTTTTGTATTTGAGATCCGATTGATAATTTAAATTGGGTGTCGCTGTAGTTATTTGAGTGATTCATCGTAAATTTACAACCATTCATCACATGTTTTCAAGGACAATCGTGGATCCAGTATTTCTCAAATAATTGGTGTCTCCGGCAATTCCAGATCCAACGAGATCTCACCAATTCTATTTTTTATTTGTTTTATATTATAGTTTTTGTTTAAAAGTTTCTCTTATTACGAGAGTTTAGCCTCTCTTTATGGGAGTTATAGTCACTCTTAGGGTTTCCTATGTGTTGTTTCTTCACGCATTTTGCCTGGTTCATTGGCAATTCATTTACCATAAAATAATTCTAAAGTAATTCTTAGGGCTTATACACTTACATTTTCAGGGTGTGTAGATTATTAAGTTTTGTAACAATGCCTTTGGGTCGCACTGTTTTGCGTTTAGGACTCTTTAAATCAATCATTATATTGATTTGATACTTCTACAGCGTTTGTCATGTACTCTTATTATTGAATGATAAAATTTATTTTTATTAGAAAATAAAAAACAAAAAAACATTAGAAACAAAGTAGAAGATGGGATTTATCTTGAAAATTCCAGTTTTGACTATGAGTACATTTAGGTAACATGAGGCCGAAAGATTGTGATAGAAGATTATTAGTGGTGTGTAAGAGTACCATTTAAATCAATTCCAACTTGGGTACGATTTGCTTTTAGATTTACAACTCTTATTAAAGCGATTTTCCAACTTTTGGCATATGGGTAGGATGCCCCAATGCAACCTCTGATCGTGAACAATTTGAGACTTAGGCCAAAAAGTTATCATAAACACGTGATGAAAGCACATATGATGTGTTATAATATATTTGTCTAATACAAATTAATTACTCCTATATATATGGCAATAAATGTTGTTTTGGACTATTATGCCCGTATAAGATATAGCTCTATAGTTGGGTTGTGGGCATTTGACCCTCTCCCTACATGTTCTACCCGGACTAAACTAGACTCATTAGTTTCTAGTCGTACCTGATATGATCAGACCTGATCTAATCACACCCGTACCAATCCGGCCCATAGAGCATGAGTTAAGTCAAGGTTTGAAACCATGACTCAATAATTGTTTTGCAAACTCCCCGCAACTCAATTGTAACTTACATACAAAGTTAGTAGAACTGGCATGCGAATATATGCAACCAACACGCAATCCCCAGTACTCACAGTTACAGCAGATTTGCAAACCCACATTCAACTTGATCGGATTGGGTCGAATCTGGCAAGTGAAACGAACTATATTCTATACATGGAGAGGCAATATTACACGCACTTGCCTTTTTTTTATCTTGCATTGGCACACGATATAACTAATTTAGGCTGATACTAATTTTATCAATACTATAGTTGCGTGAAATTATGTGGCACCTTGCTAATGTATTGAAAGGATTTTCTTCAATTAGTACTTGAAATGGCACTCATGAAGTGAGTTAGGAATGTACTTTTACCGAAAGGCAAAAAAGTAGGGGCTTCTTAGGTTGGCAAAGTTCAATTTTGGATCCTTAAGTCTGCTGCTTGTCTGCTTTTTATTTAAGGGTAATTAAGATGTCTGATCTTCATAATCCTCATCGAGCCAATCATTGAAGAGTTGTGTCTTGAAGTTGGATTTAAAAATGTTGATTTTTTAAGAAAAATATTACTAGGTGGGGAGGTGGCTTGGGTTGACATGGGCTTAAAAAAAGGAGTGGGGCTTTAGCCAAGCCATAAAGCCAATACTTACGTTAGTGAAAATGTTAAAAGAAAATAAAAAGGCTTTCGGAGAAATGTCCCAAATGATTGGAATGGAAAATGTATCAAAGCCAGTCTGTTTTCAAACCTATTTAAGTAAACATATTCAACATTAACACCAAATTGTCAATAACGTGTTGACTTTATCTTTCACTAGTAATGGCGATTTTATGCTAAATAGTGGTAAGTATTCTTATAGTGTACGTGACTGACGGGGTTTTGCATGCTCCTTCCCATGGTATAATACGTAATTCTATAGGAAAACCAATTATAGATTTATGATGAAGGATAGCTCCCACAATTTGATAGGAAGGTCCAAAAATTAATTTTGTTGTTATGTAATTGTTTCTACATTGCCATAAATTTCATGAATAAGGTAAGGTAGCTTTAAGGAAGAAAAGTTGCTGGAGTCAAGGCAGGCATAACATGTGAGAGGCTGGGACGTTTTGGAAGTTTTTTCCACAAAGTGGAGAAATTATTTTTAATTATTTTTGGTCCCATATGTTTGTATACTCCAATCATTTGTGCGCTCAATAAATTTTGATATCAATGGGATCAAATTAATAGACCAATAACTAAATTTGAATTTAGTGGGTTGTCTGCCAACAAATAATTGAAGCAAGATATACGTAGTTGCAGATTTTAAAGATATAAACGAATACGCAGGGCAAGGAATGTGACCTCACAAATATAAAAGAAATGGGAATGACAATATTTTAAGTATCAAAATAAATAATATTTGACTCTATTTAATAAAAGTTAGCTACATTAAAAAAATATACGTAGTTTTTACAATGGTTAAATAAGTTATGTTAATTATGAACAGTATTAGTATCATAAAGAGTGATTAAAATGATTTTTTATTTTTTTAACTTTGGGAGTTTTTTAGAAGTAAGAAAAATTTCAAAAGCGAATATCCAGTACGCATTTCGAAAGTGAAGAGTTTCTATACTGGAAGTTGTTTTCGACGCAAACTAGTTTATATTTCCGAATGGGATCTCTAAGTAAATATAATATATATACACACTCGAAAGAAAAGAAATAAGTTATCATTGAAATGAAGGTTAAGTAGCTTAAAGTCTCCTTTCCCATTTGAGGGGCTGATGATGGAGGTCGCTTTTGGACAACGACACGTTTATAATGCCCTCCAACTAAGGCCCCCCCTTTTTGTTGGCTTGTCTATCTGTTAAGTAATAAATCCGATAATGCCAATTTCAAATTTTACACTCGCAAGTGTTTTTGATGAAATATTGCTATATAATTGATTCCAAAATGGTATTGTTATCGAAAAGCCGGAGAAGGTTAGAAGAATGAGCCCTGGTCAGTCGAGAATGTGATTTCTTCATTTGTCAACTAACACCTCGCAGCAGGTCCATCTCCAACTGCAACCCCAAACGAAATGTTATGCATATGTGCATTATGTACAAAGGAAAGCAAAAATATTCAATTGCTTGAAAGCACTGACAAACTTATTGTTGTAACAAAATTTGGTGATTGAAATTTTAATATGGTAATTAAGCAGTAGAAATGGAAAATTAATAGAAAATATGGCAACGCACAAAAGATAACGATACAAGTGGTTCAACCCCGAACCTTAGTCCACTATGAACACTAGAGAATATTTCACAAATATAATGAACGGCTACAAAATGTGGGGAATACTCCATAATACTTTGTATAATATTCTAACAGTAAATATGTATCTAATGATTAATCTAACAACTCTCGGTATAAATTTCTCTACATCACTGGTATACTCAAGTACTAGTTTCTCTTACTGGTTGTGATTTTTAACATGATTTCTACATCTATTCATGGCACCAATTTATACTGAAAATACGCGGCATTACAAATTAACTGTGTCCACCATCCAAAATAAATTCGGAGCTGGCCATTACAGGCCTTTATTTCTCTCTCTCAAGTCTATATGGACATACACCGTGAAACATCTCTTCTCCATGTTCGTTATGCTCTTAAGGGAATCAGACACTTTGTACGCCAATCAAGTCCAATAAATACTTAAATTTAGATATAGGAATCGACTTAGTTAACATATTCGTTGGATTATCTATTATAGCAATCTTTTGAACTTTTATCTTTCCTTGATATATAACATCTCAAATAAAATAATATCTAATATCAATGTGTTTGGTTCGCTTGTGAAACATTTAATTATTGGTCATATGTATGGCATTTTGCCTATCACAATGAACAATTATATGACCTTGTATTAGACCCAACTCCCCGAGCAACCTTTGCAACAAAATAGCTTATTTCACTTCCTTAGTTATCACCATATACTATGTTTCTGTGGTTGATAAAGCGACTATAGACTATATTGTTGCTTTCTAACTAATTGCAAAGCTGAGAGAATGATAATATAACCTATTAGAGATCTTCTCTTATCAAGATAAGAAGCATAATCCAAATTGACATATCCAGCAGCAGTGTAATGAACAACACCTCGATCAAAGGCCAAGTCAACATCTCTTATTTTTTTCAAATATATAAATATTTGTTTCATAGTTTGCCACTGAATTCTACGATAACTACCCAGGTACCTGCTCACAACACTGACTATTTATAAAATATTTGACCGAGTACATTCCATCATGTACATAAGGCTTCCAACTGCACTCGAATATGGAACTTTGGTCATATTTTATGCTTCTTCTAATTTTGTGGTGAAACAAGTCCACCGAAAGTTTAAAATCAATAGCTAACGAGCTACTCGTGGATTTGAATTTTAAGTTCCAAAACAGTCAAGAACTTTCTCGTTATACTTATTTTGCAATAAGTACAACTTGCTTGCTCCTCTGTCTCTATGGATTCTCATGTCCAAATTCTATTGCGCCACTCCCAAATCATTCATTTTGAATTCACCACTAAGTTGATCATTCAATTTATTTATCTTATCTTTATCCTTTGCAGCAATGGATATGGCATTTGAGTTCAATTGCAATAAGGCATGGTTTCATATGATTCACACAATCACAAAAATTCTGAAAATTGTATGTAAAGCTAACTCTAACACAGTGCTCACAACAAATCTACATTAACTAATGCCTTTTTTGACGAATGACAACCTAAGGAATATAAGAGGACTTGAGAACAAAAAACAGTCTGAAATTTCCGTATAGAGCACAAAATGAAATAATGTAACTAGACCATCTTTGATTATGATTCAAATTATATTTCAAGGAAGATTATTGAACTAAAACTGTAATTCTCTATCCAATTTGCTAAGATTCTGTCACCAAGACATCGCATTTAGTAAACAAAATGTCACTTAGACATCATCCGTACCGAATTCGATACCGACACATCAATCAATACAACAATAACGCCATTTTCCATTCAAAAACCTAAAAATAAAGCATATTTTTAAAAGCATTTTCATAAAACAAATCCACAAGCAACAAGATATGACATAGATGGTACCCCATCATTAATTTCACTCCAACAGGGCAAAATGTAGCAGCTAAACATCACTAGCACATAACAATGTGCAATTCGGATACTAAACACAAACACTACTTCTAAATTACTATATAATTCAACAACTTAAAAACATAAAAACTAAAAAAATACACTAAAAATTTTCATCAAGCTTGAACACATGGGTATTACCATTTCCATTCAAGATAGACATTACAGAAGTCGTCTGGTACTCCCCAACCCTCTTCTCAAAGAAATTAGTCTTTCCTTGCAAACTAATAAGCTCCATCTAATCAAACGGGTTTTGCGCATCATACAATTTCCCATAGCCCAAAGCCGATGATAGCCTATCAACCACAAATTCAATATACTTACTCATCAAATCACCATTCATTCCCACAACGGCACACGGTAAAGCATCACATATAAATTCCCATTCAATCTCAACTGCATAAGATATAATATCTCTAACTCTCTCTTTACTCAGCTTGTTATTTAGCAATTTGTAGAGCAAACAAGCAAAATCACAGTGCAAGCCTTCATCTCGGGAAATCAACTCATTCGAGAAAGTGAGCCCTGGCTTTAAACTTGCAATAAGTATTTAGTTATTTATCTACAGATTACATCATTCATAGGGAAAAAAACATAAGGCCCAATTTCAAATAACCCCCCTCCACTAACTACCATACCTAACCATATGATTAATCTGTAACGTTAAATTGACTGAAGTAAAAAATTTGTACCAAAATACTTTAAAATTCTGTAATTGGGAATTCACAAAACCGATACATCAAATTAAAATTGCAACAATATAATTTAGGATACAAAATAATTTTTTTTAATAATTATATTATATAAAAATTGTCAAATTTTTAAGCAAAATTAAATGGAATAAATCCCTAACCTCAGTCCTTAATCAGCACATCTCATAAAAGGATAGATATGCAAAATTAAAATCCAAAGTGATGCAAATATATGCTAAATTTTCACGCATAATACAATTTTTTTTATCAAAATTAAAATTATACCTCTCTACTTGAGCAAGAAGATATCCCCTCCAGAAAAAAAATATCCCCTCCACACAAGCAAACACAACAATCCTCTCTGCAAATGATTCCCCATTGTTGATCCACCTCAATGCCAACGCATGGGATTGTCTCAATCACATGAAACAACTTATGCTTCTCAACTGGATCTCTTATGTGCGTCTTCAACAACAAGCTATACATCTCTTAGTGTATATTCTCAATCACAATCTGGAATCCATAAAAAACCCTTGCCTCCACCACCTGAACCTCAGTCATGAACCTGCCTACTAAGTTCTCTAGGAAGATGCTATCGGAGACGAAAGAGAAGGCAAGGATATGGTTGAATAAGTATTTTTCAATGGCAGTTAGGGTTTCGTCCCAGTAGCGGAGGTCACCAGAGAGATCCATCTCCTCGGCGGTCCAGAACGAGGCCTCGACTTTCTTGTACATTTCTCAGATCTGCAGGTATTGAATCGAGAACATACAAAATCGGCCAGGGTTAAGGTCCAATAGCAGCTCATTTTGAGGAATCGACGGCATTTTAGGGATGGGTGGGGATTTTAAATTAGATCTATGAAGTAGGATTTTGGAATTGGGAATTTAGATGTGAAAGAGAAGGGTAGGATAGGGTATGTATATATAGCGGTTAGGGTTTGCGCAAGGTTTGAAAATTTTGGGAAGATGGAGGCGGGACTTGTTGGGTATGAATTGATGATTCTGACCCTGGTGGGGATGTGATGTGTAGGGGAAGCAAGTGGGATTTGAAGAAAGTTTGAGGGTGTTTAGGTAAATGGAGGAAGTTGGGCCGGGAGAGCCTACTGGAGATGCGGCAAAATAGAGGAAAGGAAGTTGTTTTGAAATTTGGAACGTTTAAGAGAAAATTGCGGGAGAAACTTTTGGGACTTAATTTTGGTGGGTTTCATAATCTGTTGAACATGGACGGCCGACCAACAACAAACTTTTATTTATTTATTTATTATTTTTTCTTTTTTTTATCCTTCATACTCCAAAGAATTGCTGGATAAGTTTTTGGGATTTAATTTTTGTAACCACCTAATTCATCCTACTTCGCCTCTCTCATTTTAATAATTTTATATTTCTTTTTAATCAATTCTAATATATATTCTATTTTCTATTTTAAAAACTTATTTTACTAAAATGCTTTTATTTATTATAGTTATGAAATTACTCCATCCATATATAGCTTGTACCAAATGGATAACATTAATAAGTAGTATTATAGGAAAGAGAATAAAAATATTTTGTATTTCATCAAAATTAATAAATCTTTTTTTATTAAAATAGGACTGAAAAAATATCAATTCTATATTAAAAGCAAACACATATTCGGCGATAAAAAATGAGTCCTATTCCAATTTAATGTGTTGCCTGTTTTACTTGTCAAATTTATATTCAAAAGAATAATTGATCAAGGTAAAATTATAAATTTGATCTGTTGACTACCACATCTGTATATTGCGTTTTAATTGCCTTCTAAATTAAAATTCATATAACTCTCTCACCCATTTCTCTCTCCCATAGGGTAACGGCTTTATTCCTTTATCTGTATTGCTTCACATTTGCTTCAAATACATAGCTATTGGTAAAATTCAATTTTAAATTTTTTTTACACTGTGCTAATTGTTAAAATTAAAATTAAAGTTAATTTCTAAAAAAATTTCATTTTTAATTTATATTTAATATTTTACTGTTATAATTCGAATTTGTCACGCCCCGAAATCGGTGACCTCGGGTCGTGAGGGAATAATGGTAATAATGGTCACATGATATAATAATGAGATCAAACCTGCCCAACTCACAT